>ML097481.1:22589-58219 GCA_003697995.1 Taxidea taxus jeffersonii
TATGATAATTGTCTTTCTCTGATTGACTTATTTCACTCAGCATAATTTGAGAGGCAGAGTGGAGGGTTTGGGGGGTATGGAAGGAAAAAATGAAACAAGATGGGATCAGGAGGGAGACAAACCATAAGAGACTCTTAATCTCACAAAACAAACTGAGGGTTGCTGTGGGATATGGAGAGGGTGGTTGGATTATGGACATCGGGGGGTATGTGATATAATGAGTGCAATGAAGTGTGTAAGCCTGATGATTCACAGACCTGTACCCCTAGGGCAAATAATACATTATATGCTAATAAAAATAATTAATAAATAAAAAATGAGTTCGTATAAAGGTACGCTATAATGCAGTAAATAGCTATTTTTATTGTATAATTAATATTCTAATTATGTTAGGGGCTTGAACTTAACCATAGCTAAATGTGACTATTTTCTCCTTTCTTCACTTTCCAAATAATTAACGTACATTGTCTTTTTGTTTAAGAATTATTCAAAACCAATGCAGTGGAGAACTTGATATTTTAAAGTACCTTATGACAAATAGACTTCCATAAAACAAGAAGTACTCCTGTGGAAGACAGTTTTTATATTATTTTGTATATTGGATGCATTTAAAACAGCACATATTGATATTTACAAATTACTCTTTTTTTTTTTAAGATTTTATTTATTTATTTGAGAGAGAGAGACAGACTGAGACAGCATGAGAGGGGAGGTCAGAGGGAGAAGCAGACTCCCCATGGAGCTGGGATCCTGATGTGGGACTCGATCCCAGGACTCTGGGATCGTGACCTGAGCCGAAGGCAGTTGCTTAACCAACTGAGCCACCCAGGTGCCCCCAAATTACTCTTTTTTATTAATACAGAAGTTTATTCCTTAGCACTAGCATTTCTTTATAGTGGAGGTGATTATTTTCAGATATGAAAGAAAATATTGTATTTATACTAAAAAGTAAAAATTTGGTGATGTCATGTTGAGAGAAAAATCATTAACTGTTATTCACTAGTGTGTTGAGGCAGTAGAGGACGCTGGTTAGAGAAATGTTCTCATTAGCTTTGGTTGAACCACCCTGCTTTAGGGAGGAGCAGTGGAATCTGCCTCTGCTGTGAGATTTGAAGCATTCCTATTTCCACTAAGCCCATCCTATTGTACTACATTTCCAAGAGAAATTTTATATTAATATCACTTAGCTGTGGTGTTGGTGCTAGTTATTAGGCAAAAAGCGGAGTGGAGAAAAGCAGTAAAGAAGGATGGATGTCTGCAATGGGCCAAGCACTGAGCTAGACACTTCACATACATCTTATTTTGTCCTTATATCATACTTATGAGCTTGGTGTCCTCAATGGCATTTTACAGTAGAGGAAACTGATGCTCAGATAATTTAAATAATTTGTTCAAGGTTACATAATAATTGAATAGCAGAGCTAGAATTTGAACCCAGAATTATCTGACTCAAAATCAGTGCATTTATAGAATGATGTTTATATTAAGAATAGAGGAGGATGCCTCATATCTCTGTTTCCAAACTCTCTGGTTGGTTACATAATCCATGAACTATAAATACTGGCTACTTATATCTGTGTAGTAACAAAAATTGCAGCCCAATTACATAAATGGTGTATAAAATGTAATTAGAAAACTAAATAGGGGCACCTGGGTGGTTTAGTGGGTTAAAGCCTCTGCCTTCAGCTCGGGTGATGATGCCAGGGTCCTGGGATCAAGCCCTGCATCGGGTTCTCTGCTCAGCAGGGAGCCTACTTCTTCCTCTCTCTCTGCCTGCCTCTCTGCCTACTTGTGATCTCTGTCTGTCAAATAATAAATTTTAAAAAAATCTTTAAAAAAAAGAAAACTAAATAATTTAAAGATGATGCATTAAAACGATAAATCATAAAGAACTTTGAATTGTCTTTTTGTTTTGGATGTCTGTGCTAATAATTTCTTCCATTAAAAGGGATAACTGAGAACTGAAGTATTTATGACTAATTACAGCAAAGATTGATAAGATGTGATTTTAGGGAATTAGGCTGTTTCCAAAATACTAGTTACTCAGAGGCATTGGATGTGTAAAAGAAAAAGGACTTCACATTAGAACACGTTTACATTTTTATATAACTACTTCCCCAGCTATATGTGCTAGGACTTTGAGGGATCTTGGTGTAAAATTCATTCTCTGTGTGAGAAAATTCTTGGAATTTAATTTCATAAAATGAAAACAAAATGTATAATGTGGGTATAAGATATATTCATTTTGACAGCCAAACACTGAGTTTGAAGTTTTAAAAGAGCTTAGGGCCTCTTTTTTTTTTTTTTGAAGGGTCTTGGAAGGTGAGTCAGTAGTATTTTAGATCTGTTTTGTAAAGATGTATTAAACATTAATTTCAGTATCTTCTCTAGTGTCCTTCTTTAATTTCTCCCTTTTTTTGGTAAAAATCTAGCATTTTTTTTTCTTTTTTTCCCTTTTTCTGGGCATAGTATCAGATGCCCATTTTGGAGTACTCATCTGTCCCCACTCCTCCTGAGACTATCAAGTATTCAACTTATGGCACATGTTTAGAATGATACTGTCTAGTATACATGATTTCTACAATCTAACTCTGAAGTATCACTCACCAAAGTCACTCTTACCACCCATCTTTAGTTCCACAAACTTTCCCTGCAGTGTATTTTGTGTCAAGTACTATGGTAGGTGCCAGAGCACATCAATAGGTCAGAGTTCCTATGCTATAGATACTCATTGCCCAGAGGAGAAGAATAAAAACTTGACCTCTTTTCCTGCCTACAGTTGTAAAATATAAAAGCAACAATATTTTAACAAATAACATCTTTTCCAAGTAATTTCAACCTTAATTGAACAAAACAACTTACTGTAAGCCTTAGGTGACAATGTTTTTGAACAATTTTGGTGAAAAATCATACAGAAAAGAAATCATCTACTTCTCAATAAAATATGAACTATACTTGTAAATCACTTGCCTTTATGGAATTATTTCAATTAGTAATGATTAGGCGGTCTTCTATTATAGATGCTTCTAAGCAGAAGTTTCTACTTTATGGTTTTTCATTTTTAAAAGATTTTTATTTACTTGAGAGAGAGGGCACACACACAGAAGGAGAGGGAGAGAACCAGAGTCCCCATTGAGCAGGGAGCCTGATGCGGGGCTGGATCCCAGGACCGTGGGACCATGACCTGAGCCGAAGGCAGACAACTGAGCCATCCAGGCACCCTTTATAGTCCTTCTACTAAGAATTTTTAGGCAGTCTTCTCCAGAAGCCATTTTTGTTTTTGTTTTTGAATATTCTGTTTTGATAGATGAGCCTGGTGGTGGGCATTTTATATATATATATATATATATATATATATATATATATATATACATATATATATATATGACAGAAGATATATATATCTTCTGTCATGAAAATATGATTCCTACTTTTTTATTACATGAACAAGGCCAATCACTGAAATATATAATCTAATTTAATCTCAAAAAATATATTCTGTTTTTAAACACCTATTTATGTTAGAGAGAGAAAGAGAGAGAGAAAGAGCACACATGAGGGGGTGGAGGGAAAGAAACAGACTTCCCACTGAGAGCAGAGCCAGCCACAGGACTTGCTAGATCCCAGGACCCTGAGGCCATGACCTGAGCAGAAGCCAAGAGTCAGATGCTCAACAGACTGAGCCACACAGGCACCCCAGCTTTTGAATATTCTTAATAATTTGAGCTAATATAGTTTATCCAAAATGTACATAGATGTCCACTTTGTGATATTTAAATATATCTGTTTTGTTTGTTTTTCATTTCAGGAAGCAGAAGCTCAGGCAAAGGAGCAAGCATGAACCTTAAACATTCTGCCTTAAGCATCCTGAAAAAGGAGTCTCTATTGCTTTTAAAATCATCTTGGCTTCAAGAGAAATCAGCTTAATGTTGAGATAATAGATTAGTTGGTTTTTCACATGCAAACAATCATAATGAACACATAACTAAAATATGAATATTATGATGAGGATAATGGGAGGTGTGCATAAAAATTTTAGATGTCATGGAATGGTATTGTTATCTTCCAAGGCATTTTATGTATTTCAGTTACTTTAAAAAGCAAAGACTTGTCATTTTTTTGTGGTATTGTTATTGCAGCTTAAGTATTTCTGTAGCTTTTTGTTGAGGAATTTAAAATGCAGAGTGAAAAAAAGAATTCCCAAATTGCCTCATTAATTTTAGTTAATAACAATATGTACCCTTTTGATGTGATGTTTTTACGATTGAAAGGTAGCTGCAGGTAATGTTTATGATATGTTAGACATTGTAATTCCTTATGGTAATTATAACATTCCTGTTATTTTGTAATTGAAACTGTATGTAGTAAACCACAGGTTTTCTAGGCTTCTAAATGTAGCCTTTCATTGTGCTTTTCAGTGATTAGAACAGATGACCTCCTACAAAAAATAGATGCATTCAGTTAACATGTTCCCTGCTAAATTGCACAGCTATGATGTGATCATGTTTCTAAGTTGCTTGCCCAGTGAAACATGTGTATATATGTTAGGATTGTATGATAGCATGCAAGTTTAAAATGGCATCCTTTTGCAAAGAGCTCAGATTTTTAATTAACTGCTATAAGATAGATCACAGCATTCAGTGCCCAAGACTGGTTTTTGTAGGATCTTTGCTGAAAAAAATCTTAGCATTTCCCCCTTTTACAATAACTTGTGATCACGAATGCTACTACCTCTTATATATATGATATGTTCTTTTCAGCTTAGGCATATATTGCATGAATTTATTAATCTAAGCAGAGAGAATGCCTCTATTCCAGTGAATAGCACAAGTATCAGATTAAAAATTTCATTTTTTAAATTTTAATCATGAAAACTTCTAAGAAAACAAGAAACATTATGGCTTAAATTACTTCCCCAGAAGATATACATATTGTACTTTAATTCCATACTAAAACTTAAAAAAAACCTTTTTAATTTAAATTACTTTATCATATGATTTGATATATGAAAGTCTGTGCTCTTTGCCAAAATCAACATATAATGAAGATATAGCTTTGTTTACTGAGATTCAAACTTGACACAATGCTTTAAAATAAAACCAGTCTTTTTAGAAACATAATTTATGTGTTCCTGGAGTTTCTAAATAGTATAATAGTAATTTTAGATGAGTAATCCATGTTTTAAAAGGTGTGAAAGGAGAAAATTAAAAAAAAAATAATAACAGAAAGAAAATAATTTGAATGCAATTTCTAAATTTCCTTTTTAAAATTCTAAATTTTGCTACACACACTAGACTAGCACAAAGAGCTATTCCAGTGAATTGTCTTCAAATATAGGCCATGGAGAACTGTAGAGAAAACAGGATGCCTTGTAATAGATTCTGGAAAATGCTAAAAAAAATGTTTGGTGACTATCTTTTCCTGAGCTTTATTAAATGTTGATTATGCTACTTGCAATATTCTATGTGGACATTTCTTTATACTTACTCATTCAACAATTTTATTTCAGTTCATTTAAATTATGAGAAAAGTAATAGTACTAAATTGAAATATTTTTAAATGATAATAAGAAATAATGTGGCAAATCACTATTGTTTTCATTGGCTCACTATCCTAACATTAATCATGGTTAATTATTTTGATATTATAAATGGGAATGTAAGACACAATACTGCCAACATGAAGAGTGAATCATTCCTCCAGCAGTTCAGTGTTATAAATACCTCCCTTATAGTTTTTAAAACATTGCTATTCATGACACAGACATTAAACAAGAGAAAGAAATTAACATTTAATTCAATTGTTTAATACAATTTTATAGTTTTATTACATGCTCAGAATAATCACAGTGGAGTATTGAAAAACAATGTCAACCCACTTTTCATCCTTCAAGTTTACATTGTCTCCACGAAGCATTCTTTTTTTAAAGATTTTGCTTATTTATTCATGTATTTATTTATTTGAGAGACAGAAAGAGAGAGAGAGAGAGCACAAGCAGAGGGAGAGGCTGAGGGAGAGGGAAAAGCAGAGTTCCTGCTCAGCAGGGAGCCAGATGACAGGCTCCATCCCAGGGCCCTGGGATCATGACCTAAGCTGAAGGTAGACAGTTAACTAACTGGGCCACCCAGGTGCCCTTCCAAATAAAGCATTCTATAGTTTGTATTTAATAATTTATTTTTCATTTCAATCCAAATTTTCACAAGATGGAACAAGACACTATAATATCTTATCATGATAATAATATAATAATATAATATTGCTACTGTGAAATTCTGAAAAATCAAACATGTTTTCTGTTTTATATATATAGATTATTTCTAAATATAAGGATCAACATGCTATATATACATACTTATTGATTATAGTGTTAAAAAGCATCTTTCACACTTATTTTGATGAGCACTGAGAAATATGTGAAATTGTTGAATTACTATATTGTACACCTAAAACCAATACAGCACTGTATATTAACTGCACTGAAATTCTTTTACTATGAAATACGTTAACAATGTCAAAAATCCATCAAAAGCAAATGACATTTTTGGCCTCAGAGTTAAGATGATGGAGGAGTAGGGGGGCCCTAAGCTTGCTTCATCCTTCAAACACAGCTAGATAAATATCATATTATTCTGAGCACTCAAGAAATCAGTCTGAGGAATGACAGAAAAAAATGCATATCTACAGGTAGAACAATGGTCACGTTATGAAAGGAGTTGTGGAGAGTTCATTTGGAGGAGAAAATAATTGTGGGTGCTGTGGAAAGGATGGAATCCTGATCACAGAGAGAGGAGTGAGAAAGAGAGAGTGAAAGTACACAGGGGATTGGTCAAGAAAAACTTCCCCAAAACCATTGACTGGGAAAAGTAGTTGGGGTGACTAGTTACTGCAAGTTTATAACCCAGCAGAGCTCAAAGTCTGAAGTTTTACAAGTCTACAAATTTGTCAGGGTTGTGCCTGGTAGGCTTAGCAGTATACCTGTGGGGAAGGAGGGCTGAGGCCCAAGAGTGGGCAATGTAGTCTCAGGATCCTCTGGGTCTCACAGGGAGGAACAGTTTCCTTTCCTGGAGTTCATGTGGGAATGTTGGTATGGCCTCTCTGGGGACAAAAGAGCTAGCAGGAGCCCATGTACCGCCCTACTCACTACCAGAGGAACAGAGACCCCTGCTGATAGCAGCAAATCTTGGTGTCACCATTTTTGCTGTAATATACTATAATTTCAGAATCACTGCATGGTCATGTGACTGCTTTTCTGGGATGGACTAGCACCAGACAGTGTGGCAAGATACTCTCCTAAAAGATCAGTGTGGGTCTGTGCCATGCAGGTGCCTAAAATTTGGAGTTTTGAAACCCAGCCATGGGCCCAAGATAAAACACAGAGTTACTGTGCAGCCTGGAAGACAGGGATCTTGGACACAGGGTGAAGGCATGGATCTGATGGAAGCTAGGGACACTAGAGGGGAGATTGCTCTTCTGTGAGGAATTCATGAAGAGTGGCAGGAGTATTCCCCTCCTCCCCAACAGTACAAACCAACTTCAGTGAGCAACACAGTGCCCCCATTGGAGGCTAGAACAGTTTGCATAAATGATCCTCCCTCTGTGGGTGTATCTCCACTAGAGCAAGTCCACCTGAGAAATTAGCACAGCAGGACCCTCCCCTAGAAGACCAACACAAACCCCTTGCACACACCAGATGTATTGATGATAGACTGCTTCAGCTCCAGGGGCAATAGGATCAAGCTTCTTTCTATTTAATTTCTTAAATATTTTATTTATTATTTATTTATTTGACAGAGAGAGAGAGAGAGAGAGAGCATGCACACAAACAGGCAGAGTGGCAGGGAGAGGGAGAAGGAGAAGCAGGCTCCCCACTGAGCAGAGAACCCAATATGGGGCTTATCCCAGGACCCATGGATCATGATCTGAACCAAAGGCAGATGATTAACTGACTGAGCCACCCAGGGGCCCCAGGATCAAACTTCTTTTAAGAAGCAGACCAAAACACACCTAAGTAAAACTTACCAAACAGTGGAAAAGGTCCAAACACTCCCTACTGCAAGCAAGGAGAAACTCTGCAGATGACTGACCTGAGGGAAGGGGTAACCAAAACACAAAAGCAGAGTGTACATTCTGAAACACCTCATCAAGCAGCAGGCCAGGACAGTATAAGACCTCTCCTAAATATAGCCATTAATCTCAGAAGCAGGAATATAACAGGCTTTTCTAACAATCACACACACACACACACACACACACACACACACACACACACACAGAGTAACTCAGACAAAATGACAAGATGGAAGAATTCATTCCCCAAAAAAGAACGGGAAGAAATAATGGCCAGGGACTTAGACAGAACAGATATAAATAAGATGCTGGAACCAGAATTTATAAAACAATGATCATAAGGATACTAGCTGGACTTGAAAAAACCATAGAAAACACTCAAGGATCCCTTCCTGCAGAGCTAAAAGAACTAAAAACTAGTCAGGCTGAAATAAAAAAGGCTATAACTGAGAAGTAAAGCTGACTGGATGCAAACACAATGAAGATGGACAAAGTAGAGGAGCAAATCAGTGATATAGAAGATAAAATTATATAAAATAATGAAACTTAAAGGAAGAGGGAAATAAAGATAATGGAACATGAAGGTAGACTTAGGGAACTCAGCAACATATTAAAATGTAATAACATTCATATCATAGGAGTCCCAAAAGAAGAGGGAAAAAAAGAGAAGAGGTTTATTTGAGCAAAATATAGCTGAAAACCTCCTGAATTGAGGAAAGGAAACAGACATCAAAATCCAAGAGGCACAGAGAACTCACATCACATTCAACAAAAGCTAGCCCATACCGAGACATATCCTAGTCAAATTTACAAAGTACATAGACAATGAAAGTGTCCTGAAAAGAGCAAGGGAAAAAAAAAAAAGTCCTTAACCTACAAGGGAGGATAAATAAGGTTAATAGCAGATCTATCCACAGATACGTGGCAGGCCAGAAGACAGTGGCATAATATATTCAATGTGCTGGCTGAATGGGAAAAATATACATTCAAGAATATTTTACCCAACAAGACTATCATTCAGAATAGAGGAGAGATAAAGAGTTTCCCAGGCAACAAAAACTAAAGGAATTTGTGACCACTAAACCAGCCCTGCAAGATATATTAAAGGGGAAGCTTTGAATGGCAAAGAAAGACCAAAAGCAACAAAGACATGAAAGTAACAGAACATCACCAGAAGCACCAAATTTACAGGTAACACAATGGCACTAAGTTCATACATATTGATAATCATCCTGAATGTAAGTAGACTAGATGTTCCAATCAAAGGACATATGGTAACAGAATGCATAAAGAAAAGAGACCCATCTACACACTGCCTACAAGAGACTCATTTCAGAGCTAAAGACATCTGCAGCTTGAAGGTGAGGAGATGGAGAGCCATCTATCATGCTAAGGGACATCAAAAGAAAGGTGGAGAAAAACTAGATTTTAAAACAAAGTCTGTAACAAAAGATGAAGAAGGGCACTATATCAAAATTAAGGAGTTTATCATCAAGATCTAACAATTGTAAATAGTTATGCCCCCAAAATGGGAGAATACACACACACACACACACACACACATACACATATATATATATATATATATATATACATATAGATGTATGTAGATGTATGCATCTACATATAGATGTATATAGATATATATAGATGTGTATATATGTGTGTGTGTATATATATATCAATATACATATTGATATATATATACTATTGATATATATATATCAATTAGTAACAAGAACAAGCATAAAGAAATTTATTTATAATAATCAATAATAGTAGGAGACTTTAGCAACCCACTCACAGTGATGGACAGATCATCTAAGCATAAAATCAACAAGGAAACAATGGATTTGAATGATAAACTAGACCAGGTGAACTAGCAGTTGTATTTAAAACATTTCATCCTAAAGAAGCAGAAAACTGATTCCTTTCAAGTGCACATGGATCATTCCCCAGAATGGATCACATACTGGGTCAGAATCATACCATGCATATTTTCAGACCACAATGTTATGAAAGTCGAAGTCAACCATAAGAAAAAATTTGGAATGACCATAAATACATGGAGGTCAAAGGGCATTCTACTAAAAAATGAAAGGATTAACCAGGATATCAAAGAAGAAAAAAAAAATACATGAAACAAATGAAAATGAAAACACCATGGTCCAAAACCATTAGGATGCATAAAAAGGAGATCCTAAGAGGAAGGTATATAACAATACAGGTCTATCTCAAGAAGCTAGAAAAGTCTCAAATATACAACCTAACCTTACACCTAAAGGAACTAGAAAAGGAACAGCAAATAAAGTCTAAAGCCTGCAGAAGGGAAATAATAAAGATAAGAGCAGGAATAAATAATATAGAAAAAAATGATATAGGAAAAAAACGTGGAACAGATCAACAGAACTAAGAGTTGATTCTTTGAAGGAAAATAATGACATTGATAAGTCCTTAGCCAGACTTATCAAAAAGAGAAAAAGAAAAATAAAGGACCCAAATACATGAACTCACTAATGAAAGGGGACAGATCACAACCAACACCACAGAAATACAAGCAATTATAAGATAAAATTATGAAAAAATATATGCCAACAAATTGGGAGATACAGAAGAAATGCATAAAAATCTGGAAACATACAAACTACCAAAATTGAAACAGGAAGAAGTAGAAAATTTGAGCAGACCCATAACCAGCAAATAAACTGAAGCAGTAATCAAAAACTATCCCACCAAACAGAAGTCCAGGGCCAGATCCTTGGCTCCCCAAGAGACTTCTTCCAGACAATTAAAAAAGTGTCAATACCTATTCTTCTCAAACTGTTCCAAAATACAGATATGGAAGGAAAACTCCAAAATTCTGCTAAGAGGCCAGCATGATCTTGATTCCAAAACCAGACAAAGGCTCCACTGAAAAGGAGGATTACAGGCCAATATCCCTGAAGAATATGGATGCAAAAATTCTTAATTAAATATTAATAAACTGAATTCAAATTACATTAAAATAATTATATATCACAATTAAGTGGGATTTATTCATGGACTGGTGGGTTGGTACAATATTCACAAATCAATCAATGCGATAAATCACATTAATAAAAGGATAATAACCATATAATCCTCTTCATATAAGCAGAAAAAGCATTTAACAAAATATAATATCCATAAAAACCCTCAAGAAAGTAGGGATACATGGAACATACCTTAACCTCATAAAGGCCATATATAAAAGCCCCACAACTAATAACATCCTCAATAGAGAAAAACAGAGTTTTTCATCTATAGTCAAGAACAAGACAGGGATATCCACTCTCAGCATTACTCTTTAACATAGTACCAGAAGTCTTAGCCTCAGCAATCAGACAAGAAAATGAGATAAAAGGCATCCAAATTAGTTAAGAAGAAGTCAAATGTTCACACACTGCAGACAACATGATGCTCTGTGTAGAAAATCTGAAAGACTCCACAAAAAAAATTGTGAGAACTAATGCATGAATTCAGCAAAGTTGTAGGATATAAAATCAATGCACAGAAATTTGTTGCATTTCTATACCTCAATAATGAAGCAGGAATAAAAAAAAACTCAAGGAATTGATTCCATTTACAGTTGCACCAATAATTATAAGATACCTAGAAATAAACCTAACCAAAGAGGTAAAACATGTGTAATCTGAAAACTATAGAACACCTATGAAAGAAAGTGAATAGGACCCAAAGAAATGGAAAAACATTCCATGTGCATGGATTGGAAGAAAAAACATTGTTAAAATGTCTATACTACCCAAAGAAATCTACACATTTAATGCAGTCCCTATGAAAATACCAACAGCAAGTTTCACAGAGCTAAAACAAACAATCCTAACATTTGTATGGGACCACAAAAGACTCCAAATAGTCAAAGCATTCTTGGAAAAGAAAAGCAAACCTGGAGGCATCATGATTCTGGACTTCAAACTATATTACAGAGTTGTAGTCATCAAGACAGTATGGTGTTGGCACAAAAATAGACACATGGATTAAAGGAACGGTGTAGGAAATCTAGAAATAAACACAACTATATAGGCAATTAATCTTTGAAAAAGCAGGAATGGATATCCAGTGGAAAAAAAGGATAGTTTCTTCAACAAACACTGGTGGAAAAACTGGACAGCAATACGAAAAAGAATGAAATGGGACCAATTTCTTATACCATACACAAAAATAAATTTGAAATGGATGAAAAACCTAATGTAAGTTACAAACCCATCAAAATACTAGAGAAGATCACAAGCAGAAACTTCTTTGACTTTGGCCATTCAGTTCAATCCCTATCAAAATACTTTAGATATTTTTTCAGAGAGCTGGAACAAACAATCCTAAAATGTGTATAGAACCACAAAAGACTCTGAATAGCCAGAAGAAAGTTAAAAAAGAAAACCAAAGCTGCTGATATCATAATGCCAGACTTCAAGCTATATTACAAACATGTAATCATCAAGACAGTATGGTACACACACAAAAACAGTGGAAGAGAATGGAGAACCCAGAAGTGGGCCCTCAACTCTATGGTCAACTAATCTTTGACAAAACAGAAAATAATAACCAATGAAAAAGGACAATATCTTCAATAAATGGTGCTGGGAAAATTGGACAGCCACATTCAGAAGAATGAAACTGGAACATTTTCTCACACCATACACAAAGTTAAACTCAAAATGGATGAATGACCTAAATGTGAGACAGGTATCCACCAAAATCTAGAGGAGAACACAGGCAGCAACCTCTTTGACCTTGGCCATAGCAACTTCTTGCTAGACATGTCTCTAAAGGCAAGGGAAACAAAAGCAAAAAATGAACAACTGGGACTTCATCAAGATAAGAAGCTTCTGCACAGAAAAGGAAACAATCAACAAAACTAAAAGGCAACCTCCATAAGGGGACGAGATATTTGCAGATGACATATCAGATAAAAGGTTAGTATCCAAGACTGACTAAAAAAAATAAAAAATAAAAAAAAATTTAAAAAAGCTTGTAAAATTTAACACTCCAAGAACAAATAATCCAGTCAAGAAATGGGCAGAAGACATGAACAGACACTTTTCTAAAGTAGACATACAAATGGATGACAGACACATGAAAAAAAATGTTCAATCTTACTAACCATCAGACAAATACAAATCAAAACCATAATGAGATACCACCTCACACCAGTCAGAATGGCTAAAATTAACAAGACAAGGAACAAATGTTGGTGATGATGGGAAGAAAAGGTATCCCTCTTACACTGTTAGTGGGAATGCAAGCTGGTACAGTCACACAGGAACACGGTATAGAGGTTCCTAAAAAAATATTCCCAAATAGAGTTACCCTATGACCCAGCAATTGCAACAACTAATCTATCTATGTTTCTGTGGATTTAATTATTTTGAATATTTCATATAATTGGAATCACAATATTTGTGGTCTTCTGTTGCTGGCTTCATCGAAGTAACATGTTTCTGAGATTCATCCATGTTGTAGTTTGCATTAGTACTTCATTTTTTTTATCAAATAATATCTCATTGTATGGCTGTAACTATTTTGTTTATCCATTAATCAGTTGATAGTTGGGTTGTTTCCTCTTTTTGGCTATTCTGTATAATGCTGCTAAGAATATTTGTGTACAGTTGTTTTATTTGAGCACTTATTTTCATCTCTCTTGGATATATATTAGGAATCATATGGTATTTCTATGATTTATAATTTAATGTAGGAAGAGCACTCAGTCTTTGCCAATGTGTAAGATATTTTGGGCAACAGTATTGAATTTTGTTAAATTCTTTTTCTGTATTTATTGAGATAATCATGTTTTCCTTTATTCTATTAATATGTTATATTACATTAATGGATTTTAAGTATTTATTTAAATTCCAGTTGGTTACATACAGTGCATTATTGTTTCATGTGTAAGATATAGTGATTCCACACTTCCATACAACACCTTGCGCTCACCACAGTGCACCTCTTAATCCCCTTACCTTTTTAATCCATCCCTTCCACTCACCTCCCCTCTGGTAACTGGTAGTTTGTTCTCTATAGTAAAGAGTCTATTTCTTGATTTGATTCTCTATTTCTTGATTTGATTCTCTCTCTCTCTTTTCTTCCCCTTTGCTTATTTGTTTTGTTGCCAAAATTCCACATATGAGTAAACCATATGGTATTTTTCTTTGTCTTACTTATTTCCCTTAACATTATATTTAGTAGATCCATCTATGTCACTGTAAATGGCAAAATTTGATTCTTTTTGATGGCTAAGTAATATCTCATGTGTATGTATATATACATATATATGTATATATGTATGTATATATGTACATATATGTGTATATATACATATATATGATATATATCATATATATATATGATATCTTCTTTATCCATTCATTTATCAATAGATAGTTAGGCTGTTTCCATGATTTGGCTATTGTACATAATGCTATTATAAACACTGGGATGCATGCATCCCTTTGAATTCATATATATATAGTTTTATTCTTTGGGTAAATAACTACTAGTGCAATTGTTGGTCATAGGATAGTTCTACTTAAAATTTTTGAGGAGCTTCCATAGTGTTTTCCAGAATGGCTGCACCAGTCTGCATTCCCACACCAATGAAAGAGGGCTCCCCATTCTACACATCCTGACTAATACCTACTGTTTCTTGTGTTGCTGATTTTAGCCATTCTGACTGGTGTGAGGTGATTGATGTCTCAATATAATTTGGATCTGTAAATCTCATGGTGAGTAATGTTGGGTCTCTTTTCATATGTCTGTTAGCTATTTGTATGTCTTCTTTAGAAAAATGTCTATTCTTGTCTTTGCCCAATTTTTAATTGGATCATTCATTTTCTGGGTGCTCAGCTTTATGATTTCTTTATATATTTTGGATATTAACCCTTTATCAAATATGTCATTTGCAAATATATCCTCTCATTCCATAGATTGTCTTTTGTTTTGTTGATTTCTTCACTGTGCTGAAACATTTTTTTAATGAAGTCAAATAGTTTATTTTTGCTTTTGTTTCCCTTGCCTCAAGAGACCTATCTTGTAAGAAGTTGTGATGGCCAGTGCTAAAGAGCTTACTGCCTGTGTTCTCCTATAGCATTTGATGGTTTCCTGTTTCACATTTAGGTTTTTCACCCAGTGGGTGCAATAGTGGCTGATTCTCTTAGCACTTCCTCCCTCTATACCATGTAAAAAGATGACCTTGTGCTTTAATGTCCATTTCCTCTTCAATATATTCATAGCTCATTATTCTAGCCTTTATTTTCAAATACTTAAAGATAACAATAATATTTACAAGACTTTTCGGATTTGCCAAACATGAGCAGTGGAAATTGACAGTGAAGGACTAAAAATCCTCAGCACCTGCTTTTGTGCTAGGCAAATTTGGATTCCATGGCTCCACAACTGAACAATTGTGGATCTTTGGCAAATTACTTCTTTCAGAATGTCATTTTCTTAATCATTAGAGTGTGTATGGTGATGCCTACCTGACAGCATCATGGTGAGGACTAAATGAGTTGAATATGTAACGATATTTGGCACATGATCTGATATGTCAGTAGTTCAGAAAAATGATAATAATTATTATTGATAATAACTGTCAGACTGCTTGCATGATGTTTGGGAACAAGTACATCAATATGAATAAGACGAAACATTTACCTTCAGGTCACTTAGAATGATAATTGATAAGGTGAGGTAAATGCAATCTAGAGAAATCTAAACCAGGCTAGATGGGTCAAGGCAGGTATCCCTGAAGAAGTGAGAGCTAATCAGAAAACTGAAAGATGTATATAGTATGCCAGGAAAGTATATGAAGAAATTTTAGATAGAAGGAACAGTCATGAAGAAATGTAGTAATTGGGGCTTTGGGAGCAAGTTGGAGGAATAGAAACCGAAGAAATAAACAGGAAAAAAAAAAAAAACATGGACCTTCAGGTCTCATGTCAAATTTTTACTCTAAGTCTTTTCAAGGCTGTTTTTTTTTTTATAAAAATGTAGAAAACCATAAGTTGGAGATTTACTGTGAATATTAAATGAGTGCAGATGTTGCCCAAGAGCACCTTTTGCTTACAAGATAATAAATTATATCTTTTATTATTAATCCGTCGATGATTAGATATCACTGAAGAATTTAGCTATTGGTGTGTAAGGTGGATCAATCTAGCACATTAAGTGGATTTGAAAGGGAACAAGATTGGAAGCAGCCGCAGCAACGCAAAATGGAGTGACAGTAGTGAAAAGCAAAGATACTTAGGACAGGAAACTGCTAGAATTTGGATATAGGAGTGAGAGAGGCAAAGGAGATGGGACATAACTACTGAAGGAATCTGGGTTAGGAACAATGTGAAATCTCCATTTTTTAAAAATATTCATTTGTTGTAGCAGTACTAGAAAACCTAATTTTTATAATTGTTTTCATTATCCTTCTGGTGTGAGATTGTGACTTATTTTCTCATTTTGCTGTGAGCTGTTACTCTGGTACCAAGCTAAATCAATGCATTATTTTTTAGAAGAGGATGTCTTTGACAACCTAAAAGAAATTGTTTGGTATGACAGACAAAATTTGAATTAACCTATTATATGGGATGTTTGTGATAATTATTTTGAAGTAATTATTTATAAAACAACAACAACAACAACTCTATTGATGATCATAGCTGAAAGTATCAACTATGTAGATTTTTGTTTGCGCTTCCAAGTCTACTTTGGCAGTTTGTATCTGAGTTCAAATTTGTTCTAAAGAATGGACAAGACAATTAAAAGATTGGAAAAAGTATATTCTAAAGAAGGTGGTAAACATTTTCTTGTTCTTGTATGTGACTTATTTATTTTTTATTTATTTAATTTTATTTTTATATTTTTACTTGTAGCAAGAATTACTATCAAACTTCTGTTCATTGGGCCAGAGACCCCTGTGGTGTTAGTGAGACTTGCCCCCAATGTAGCATACTATGCACACTTGTGAGTTCATCAGCCAGCTAGTGTCCTCAACTCTAAGCACTAACAATGTGTATGACTTATTTAGTTTTTGATCATGCAAGTAATACATGAATTCATGCACATTGTAGAAGAGAACCACATAGAAGTAAAGGGAGTAAAAAGTAAAATTACATCTTCACCTTCTCTCTGCAACCCTCCTCCCAGAGGAAACTGCTATTAACAGTTTGATCCGTATCATTTTTTCACAAATATAATGACATTTATCAAGTCAGTTGTAAGAGAAAAAAGTCACTTATAATAGGAAGTTAAGTAAAAAGACTGCTTTTTAAAAAAAATATGCAATGCTTCATGAATTTGCATGTCCCCCTTGCACAGGGGCCATGGTCATCTTCTCTGTATTATTCCAATTTTAGTGTATGTACTGCTGAAGTAGGCACAAGTAAACATCCTTTGAAGTGAGACTGCCTGGGTTCAAACCCAGATTATACTACTTACAACTGTGTAATATAAGGCATCCTACCTAACTTCTCTGAGCCTGTTTTATCATAGGTGAAATGGAAATTACAATATTTTACAGAGATGCTATCATGGTTACATTAATGTACGTGAAGTATTAGAAAATTGCCTGGCAAATAGTATACACTCAATACATGGAATTATATTGTATATATTGTTCTATGATTTGCATTCCACTAGTAGAGATAAAGGAAATACAGTGTACAGATTAAGAGCATGGTTCTAAATCGAATTGCCTGATGCAAATCCTAGTATCATCATTTACTAGAATTGTGAACTTCAACATGTATATAACATTTTTCTTTGTTTCCTTTGTAAAGTGAAAATAATAGCCTATGTTTTTTGTAAAGTTTTTATTTGAATTCCACTTAGTTAATATACAGTGTAATAGTAGTTTCAGGTGTACAGTGCACTGATTAACACAACCATACAACATCTAGTGCTCATGACAACAACAACAAGTGCACTCCTTAATCCCCATCACCTGTTTAACACACCCCCCTCCCCCCCCAACCTCTATTCTGGTAACCACCAGTTTGTTCTCTATAGTTAAGAGCCAGTTTTTTGGTTTGCCTCTTTTTTTGTATCTTTGTATTTTTTTAAATTTAATTCCACATATGTGTGAAATCATATGGTATTTGTCTTTCTTTGACTTATTTAACTTAGCACAATACTCTCTAGCTTCATCCATCTTTCCAAAAGGCAAGATTTAATTCATTTTTATGGTTCAGTAACATTCCATTATGTCTGTATATACACATACATATACATATAGATAACACATCTTTTTAAAAATATTTTATTTTTTAAAGATTTTATTCATTTATATGACAGAGAGAGAGAAGATCACAAGTAAGCAGAGAGGCAGGCAAAGAAAGAGGAGGAAGCAGGCTCCCTGCTGAACAGGGACTCCAATGTGGGGCTCCATCCCAGAACCCTGAGATCATGACCTGTGCTGAAGGCAGAGGCTTAACCCACTGAACCAGCAAGGTGCCCCTAAAAAAAGAGTTTATTTATTCATTTGTCAGACAGAGAGGGTGAGCACAAGCAGAGGGAGCAGCAGGCAGAGGGAGAAGCAGGCTCCCCGCTGAGCAAGGACCCTGATGTGGTACTCAATCCCAGGACACTGGAGAGCATTACCTAAGCTGAAGGCAGATGCTTAACTGAGGGAGCCACCCAAGTGTTTCTAGATATGACATCTTCTTTATACACTCATCAATACACGGAGACTAGGGCTGTTTCCATGATTTGACATTTGTAAATACTGCTACTATAAACACTGGGGTGTACGTATCCCATTGAAATGCTATTTTTGTATTCTTTGGGTAAATATATAGCAGTACAATTGCTAGATAGTAGGGTAGTTAAGAAGAATTAATACTTATTCTTCTCAAATTATTCTGAGAAATAGAAAAGGAAAAGAAACCAAAATTCATTGTATGAGGCACCCAAAACAAAGACAGCACTAAAAAACAAAAAAACAAAAAAACAAAACAACTAAAAGCCAATATCTCTGAGAAACACAAATGCAAAAATCTTCAATAACATACTAGCAAAATGAATCCAATAGTACATTTTAAAAAATGTTCACCATAACATACTAGTGAAACGAATCCAATAGTACATATAAAAAAAAAATGTTCACCATGACCAAGTGGGATTTATTCCTGGGTTGCAAGGGTGGTTCAGAATTCACAAACCAATCAATGTGATACATTACATTAATAAAAGAAAGTATAAGAACCTTATGATCATTTTAATAGATGCAAAAAAAATTGACAAAGTACAAAATCCATTCATGATAAAAACCCTCAACAAAGTAGGTTTAGAACAAATATGCCTCAACATCATAAAGGCCATATATGAAAAACCCACAGCTAACATCATCCTCAATGGGAAAAACTGAGAGCTTTTCATCTATGGTCAGGAACAAAACAGGGATATCCACTCTTACTGTTGTTATTTAACATATTACTGAAAGCCCTAGCTTCAGCAGTCAGACAACAAAAAGAAATAAAATACATACAAATCAACAAGGAAGGATTTAAACTTTCACTATCTACAGATGACATGATACTATATATAGAAAACATGAAAGATTCCACCAAAAACCTGCTATAACTAATACATGAATTCAGTAAAGTCACAGGATATAAAATCAACATACAGAAATCTGTTGCACTTCTTTACACCAATAATGAAGCAGCAGAAAGAGAATCTAGGAATCAACCCCATTTACAATTGCACCAAAACCCCTAAGTTACCTAAGAACAAACCTAATGAAAGAAGTAAAAGACCTCTACTCTAAAAACTATAAAACATTAGTGAAAGAAATTGAAAATGGCATGAAGAAATGGAAAGACATTCCAAGCCCATGGCTTGAAAGAAGAAATATTGTTAAAATGTCTACACTACCCAAAGCAATCTCACATTTAATGCATTCCCTTTCAAAATACCACCAGCATTTTTTGCAGAGCTAGAACAAACAATCTTAAAATTTGTATGGAACAATACAAGACCCCAAATGACCAAAGAAATTTTGAAAAAGAAAAGCAAAGCTGGAGACATCACAATTCTGGATCTCAAGTTATATTACAAAGTAACCAAAACATGTTATATTACAAAGTAACCAAAACATGATAGTACTGGCACAAAAATAGACACATAGATTAAAGGAACACAATAGAAAACCCAGAAACAAACCTACATCTATATGGTCAATTGATCTTCAGCAAATCAGGAAAAAATATGCAATGGGCAAAGAATAGTCTTCTATAAATGGTGTTGGGAAAACTGGTCAGCAACATGCAAAAGAATGGAACTGGATGACTTTCTTACTCCATGCACAAAATGAAATTCAAAGTGGATAAAAGACATAAATATGAGACCTAAAACATTAAAATCCTGGAAAAGAATATAGGCAGTAACGACTTTGACATTGGCTGTGGCAACTTCTTTCTAGATATGTATCCTGAGATGAAGGAAACAAATACAAAAATAAACTATTGGGACTGCATCAAAATAAAAAGCTTTGGGGTGCCTGGGTGGCTCCATGGTTTAAGTGCCTAACTCTTGATTTTAGTTCAGGTCATGATTTCAGAGTTGTGAGATTGAGCCCTCTTTAAGATTCTTTCTCTCCCTCTCCCCTTCCCCCATCTTTCTCCCCTCTCTAAAAAATGATATAAACAAACAAATAAAAAGCTTCTGCACAGAGAAGGAAACAATCACCAAAACTAAAAGGCAACCTACTGAATGGGAGAAGATATTTGCAAATGGCATCTACAATAAAGGGTTAGTATCCAAAATAAATAAAGAGCTTATAAAACTCAACACCCGGGGTGCCTGGGTGGCTCAGTGGGCTAAAGCCTCTGCCTTCAGCTCAGGTCATGATCCCAGGGTCCTGGGATAGAGCCCCACATCAGGCTCTCTGCTCTGCAGGGAGCCTGCTTCCTCCAATCTCCCTGCCTACCTCTCTGACAACTTGTGATCTCTCTCTGTCAAATAAGTGAATAAAATCTTCAAAAAAACCCCCAAAAAACAAAACTCAACACCCAAAAAAATGAATGATTCAATTACAATGTGAGCAGAAGACATGAATAGACATTTTTCCACAGAAGACAGACAGCTGGCACAGGAAAAGATGCTCAACATCACTGCTCATCAGGAAAATGCAAATCAAAAGTACTATGAGATATCTATCACCTCACACCTGTCAGAGTGGCTAAAATCAACAACACAAGAAACAGCAGGTGGTAGCGAGGATGTGGAGAAAGAGGAACTCCTCTTGCACTGTTGGGATGAGTGCAAACTGGTGCAGCCACTCTGGGAACAAGAATGGAGGTTCCTCAAGAATTTAAAAGTAGAACTACTTTATGGTTCAACAATTGTACTACTAATTATTTACCCCCCAAATATAAAAATGCTAGTTCAAAGGGGTACATGCACCCAGATGTTTATAGCAGCTAATCATAGAAATAGCTCAAGTGTCCACTGATAGATGAATGGATAAAGAAGAAGTTAAGAAGTTGTGGCATTTATAAATACTCAGTAATAAAAAAGAATTAAATCTTACCATTTGTAATGACATAGATGGAGCTAAGAGATTTATTACGCTAAGTGAAGTAAGACAGAGAAAGACAAATAGAATATATTTCACTCATATGTGGAATGCAAGAAACAACAAATGAGCAAAGGAACAACAAGAGAGAGAGAGGCAAACCAAGAAACAGAGTCTTGACTATAGAAAAAAAACTGCTAGTTACCAGAATGGAGTTGGGCGGGGAGATGGAGTAAATAGGTGATGGGGAGGGACACCTTGGTGACTCAGTCCTTTAAGCCTCTGCCTTTGCATCAGGTCATCATCCCAAAGTTTTGGGATGGAGTCCCAGATCTGGCTCCCTACTCAGCTGGGAGCTTGCTTCTCCCTCTGCCTCCTGTTCCCCCTGCTTGTGCTTGTGCTCTTTGGCTCTCTCTGACAAATAAATAAATAAAATCTAAAAAAAAAAAAAAAAGGATGATGGCGATTAAGCAGTACACTTGTGTTGCACACCAGGTGATGTATGGAAGTGTTAAAATCACTATATTATACACCTGAAAATAATACAACACTGTATGTTAACTAATTGTAATTAAAATAAAAACTTAACTGTGTCTTTTGAATCTCTTTATAAATTGATAAATACAATATTTCAAAGTGTTATATATATAATATGGTCTCCAATATTCAAAAAGACCACCAGTTCTTGTATTGCATTTTTATTGGAATGAGATACAATATAAGGTTTCTGTCAAATGTTGAGTATTCCAACCCAATATTTACCGAGGGAATGGGTAAATATGTCACATGGTAGGTCCATGGACTATTTGGACCCATTGTTAGATGGACTTGGTCAGAATTCCATGTATTATTCTGGCTTCCTTTAAGCTTCCATCCTATCTAAAGAATAATAAGAGAATTTCAGGTCCTCTGGCCTCAGTGTCAGCTCCTACTCTATATCTAATAGTTTTTCCTTAAGATCTTTTTTGTCTGATATTAATATTGTTGTATTTATTTTCATTTTAAAATAAACTTTCCCTGTTTATTGTTTTTCTATATTTTGCAACTTTTATTTGGAGTTTATCTCTTATTAATAAACATATACCTTGATTTAACAATTCCACTTTGAGGGACACCGGGGTGTCTCAGTTGGTTGGGCAACTGCCTTCAGCTCAGGTCATGATCTCAGAGTACTGGGATTGAGCACCCCCCACCCCCCATCTCCCGCTGCCAAGTCAGGCTCCCTGATCAGTGAGTGAGGAGTCTGCTTCTCCCTCTGCCCCTCACCTGACTCTTGTGCTCTTTCTCACTCTATCTTTCCAATAAATAAATAAAATCTTTAAAAAATTACAACTCCACATTGAGAACATTTGTCATTTAATAATGGCATTTACATTACTTATTATTATGATTATATTTAAACATTCCTATATCTTATTTTGTGTTTTCTTATTTAGCAATATCTAGGTTTTTTTCCCCTACTTTTCTTTTTTTAATCACAAATAGTAGTTTTTTTTATTATTATGTTCACTTAGCCCCTATATAGTACATAATTAGTCCTTGATGCAGTGTTCAATGATTAATTAGTTTTCTTCATCTTTTTTAGGTTAACAATCTTTGTTAGATTGAATGAGATTTCTTTGAGCTCTTTTATTTTCCTTTGCATTTTAGTCCCATTACTACTTTTGACCTGAGCTCTGTAGAACATCCATTTTCTGCTTACAGATTATATCTTGAGCAGATCTCATTGCTTTTCTTGTCACTCTAAGTAACTAATAAACAGTCTAATTTTAGGTATTAAAAAGATCAACCTAGTCTATTATATTTTTAACCTTTCATCACTCTGACTCATAATTAGAAGCCTGGAGTGAGAAGTGGTAATAAAGAGAAGGGTATGTGTGGATGGCTTCATTCCTATTTCCTTATCTTCCTCCTTCTACCTTCCTTCCCTGATTATATGACTGCCTCTACTTCATGCAGGATGGTTCTGATTTGGAGGTGAGGGGAAAGCAAAAAACAAACAAACAAAAAAACATATATATATATATTTGTGTGTGTGTGTGTGTATATATGTACATATGTATATATATACACTTCTCTTACATATATACATATATATATAATTTTTACTGGACTGTTCCATTGTAATTTTGCACTTAATTCCCTCATAATGTGTCATATCATGTGCCATGTCCCCAAAATCAAACTTTTTTTCCCATGGATATTGCCCTTTGTGAATTATTGGGGAATCTCATATCCTTTAGGATATTTCAGTGCCTATCCACTTCCATGTCTAGAATATGCCCTTCTAGTTGACCACTTATCACTTCCTTTTCCTTTTTCTGTTTCTGGAAGTGATGCCCCATCCCATTTTCTTAGAGTAATTTCTCCTGGAAGGAAAATATCTTGGTATAACAAAAGGGCTCTGTAAAAGTACAGGCAGGGTTTTTCTGATACTGATCTCTTCGATAAGGGAAATGTTATCAATAAAAAGGCAAGGCATTGACCTCATACTCTAAACTCTAGAATAGTGATTCTGAGTAGTACATGTGTGTGTGTCGAGGTGGGGGGGTGTAGGAGCATGCATCCAAATAGGGGACATAGTTTAAACTACAAATGCCCTCTGAATTTCCTGATATGTCCACCTCTATCCCTCTTGTTTGAAAATCACTGCTGTAGTAAGCCACACATTTTAATGGGATGTGTCATATTCTTGACTGATTGGGTGCAGAAAGAAAGATTTCAGCTTATGTGTGGATACACTCAGGTCTTTTCTGTTCTGAAAAGTGAAAAAATTGAAACGTCTTTTTAAAATTTTTTTAAAGATTTTATTTATTTATTTGATAGACAGAGACCACAGGTAGGCAGAGAGGCAGTCAGAGAGAGAGGAAGGGAAGCAGGCTCCCGCTGAGCAGAGAGCCCAATGTGGGGCTCAATCCCAGGACCCTGAGATCATGACCTGAGCTGAAGGCAGAGGTTTAACCCGCTGAGCCACCCAGGTGCCCTAATTTTTTTTGAAATTGAAAGGTCTTGTTTCTTCCTCATGTGTTTCTTCTTTTTTGGATGTCTTCTCTTTCCTTCTCTCTTTTCCCCTGTACTTCTCTTACATGCAGCTAAGATAGTAATACAGTATTAGGACTCTATGCCAGTCTTGGACTTATTTACTGTTGGATTCATTAATTTGGCATTGCCTTGTTTTCCTTTGTTTGCAGAGGGGTTGACTACACTGTGATGATTTCTCAGGCTCCTCTGTCAGCTGGCTTCCTGGTGGACTCATCTAATTGAGTTTGGATAGTGAGAAGAAGGGAGGAGCCAAAAGATTTCTCTGCCTTTTATATTCTTTAGTGGCATCTCTGGAAGTAGGTCTTCATGACACTGGCTTCGACTGAAAGTACCTGTTACTGTTCCAGTTTCTGCCAGGTGATTCTGAGCATTGAGATAAATCTCCATTTCCTCTTTTTGTTGCCTTAGCCTAAGGGTAGTAGTAGTTTCTGTTTCTAATCTTTCTAATTTGTCAACTTTATGTTTCTATTATAGTGTCTTTATTTTAGGTTACCATCATCTCCCAATGGGTCTTTTTGTCTTTATTTATGTATCTCATTACAATGCAGTCACACTTTTTTTTTTTTTTTAAGAGTGGGAAGTTAGAACTGCAAAGAGAGAGAATCTTAAGTAGGCTCAATGTCATTTTGAGCTTATCTTTGTGTATGTTGTAAGGGAATGGTCGAGTTTCATTCTTCTATACATAGCTGTCCAATTTTCCCAGCATCATTTATTGAAGAGACTGTCTTTTTTTTCCACTTGGTATTGTTTCCTGCTTTGTTGAAGACTATTTGACCATAGAGTTGAGGGTCTATATCTGGGCTCTCTACTCTGTTCCACAGGTCTGTGTGTCTGTTTTGTACCAGTACCATGCTGTCTTGGTGATCACAACTTTGTAGTAAAGCTTGAAATCAGGCAATGTGATGCCCCCAGCTTTGTTTTTCTTTTTCAAAATTTCCTTGGAAATTCAGGGTCTTTTCTGGATCTATGCGAGTTTTAGGATTGTTTGTTCCAGCACTTTGAAAAATGCCGGTGGAATTTTGATCGGGATGGCCTTGAAAGTCTAGATTGCTCTGGGCAGCATAGACATTTTAACAATGCTTATTCTTCCGACGTATGAGCATGGAATGTTTTTCCATCTTTTTGTGTCTTCTTCAATTTCTTTCCTGAGTGTTCTGTAGTTCCTCAAGTGTAGATCCTTTACCTCTTTGGTTAGGTTTATTCCAAGGTATCTTATGGTTTTTGGTGCTATTGAAAAGGGAATAAATTCTCTAATTTCCCTTTCTACAGTTTCATTGTTAGTGTATAAGGAAGCAACTGATTTCTGTGCATTGATTTTGTATCCTGCCACATTAATGAATTGCTATAAGAGTTATAGTAGTTTGGGGGTGGAATCTTTTGGGTTTTCCACATAACATATCATGTCATCTGCGAAGAGAGAGAGTTTGACTTCCTCTTTGCCAATTTGAATGCCTTTTATTTCTTTTTGTTGTCTGCTAATGCTAGGACTTCTAGTATTATGTTGAATAGTGGCCAAGAGTGGGCATCCTTGTCATGTTCCTGATCTTAAGGAAAAGGCTCTCAGCTTTTCCCCATTGAGAATGATATTTGCATGGGTTTTGCATAGATGGATTCTATGAAGTTGAAGAATGTTCCCTATACTCTGGAGAGTTTTAATCAGGAAAGGATGCTGTATTTTGTCAAATGCTTTTGCTGCATCCACTGAGAAGACATGTATTTCTTCTCTCTTCCCGTATTGATTTGTTCTATCACATTGATGGATTTGCAAATGTTGAACCACACTTGCATCCCAGGGATGAATCTCTGGTCATGGTGGATAATCTTTTTAATGTACTGTTGGATCCTATTAGCTAGGATATTGTTGAGAATCTTGGCATCCATATTTATCATGGATATTGGTTTGAAATTCTTTTTGATAGGGTCTTTGCCTGGTATGGGGATCAAGGTGATGCTGGCCTCATAGAAAGAGTCTGGAAGTTTTCCTTCTGTTTCAATTTTTTTTTTTTTTTTTTTTTGTAACAGCTTCAGGAGAATAGGTATTATTTCTTCTTTGAATGTTTGGTAGAATTCCCCATGGAATCCATCATGTCCTGGGCTCTTGTTTTTTGGGAGGTTTTTGATAGCTGCTTCAATTTCATTACTAGATATTGGTCTACTCAGGTTGCCAATTTATTCCTGATTCATTCTTGGAAGTTTATAGGTTTCCAGGAATGCATCCATTTCTTCTACATTGCTTAATTTATTGGCATATAGCTGTTGATAATAATTTCTGATGATTATTTCTATTTCCTGGGTGTTAGTCATGATCTCTCCCTTTTCATTCATAATTTTATTAATTTGAGTCCTTTCACTTTTCTTTTGGATAGGTCTGGCCAGTGGTTTATCAATCCTCTTAATTCTTTCAAAGAACCAGCTTCTACTTTCGTTGATGTGTTTTATTGTATCTCTGGTTTATAATCCACTGATCTCTAATCTTAATTATTTCCATTTTTGGGCATGTGGTAGGCTTAATTTGTTGTTGATTCTTAAGTTCTTTAAGGTGTAAAGAGAGTTGATGTACTTGGGATTTTCCATTTTTTTTTTAATTAGGCTTGTATTTATCTAGGCTTGTACATGGCCATGTATTTCCCATTTAGGACTGTCTTTGCCATATCCCATAGGTTTTGTATTGATGTATTTTCATTCTCATTGGTTTCTATGAATTGTCTAAGTTCTTCTTTTATTTCCTGGTTGGTCCAAACATTCTTGAGCAGGATGGTCTTTAGCTTTCAAGTGTTTGAATTTCTTCCAAATGTTTCCTTGTGATTGAGTTCCAGTTGCAAATTACTGTGATTTGAGACTAGGCAGGGAATAATCTCCATCTTTTGGTATCAGTCGAGACCTGATTTGTGACACAGTATGTGGTCCATTCTGGAGAAAGCTCCATTTGTCCTCAAGAAGAAGGACTATTCTATAAGTCAATCACAGAAAGACAACTATCATATGATCTCTCTGATATGAGGAATTTGAGAGGCAGGGTGGGGAGTTTTGGGGGGTATTGAATGAAAAAAAATGAAACAAGGTGGGATTGGGAGGGAAGCAAACAAAAATAGACTCCTAATCTCACAAAACAAGCTGAGGGTGGCTGGGGGGGGTGGGAGGGTAGGGATAGGGTGGTTGGGTTATGGACATTGGGGAGGGTATGTGCTATGGTGAGTGCTGTGAAATGTGAAAGCTTAATGATTCAGAGACCTCTACCCCTGGGGCAAATAATACATTATATGTTAATAAAAATAATTACCAAAAAAATGAATGACTATTCTGTTGTTTTAGGGTGGAATGTTCTGTGTATATCTATGGGGTCCATCTGGCCCAATATGTCATTCAAAGCTCTTGTTCTTTGTTGATTTTCTGCTTAGATGATCTGTCTAATGCTGAGAGTAGCATGTAAAGATCCCCTACAATTAGTGTATTCTTATCAATATGTCTCTTTATTTTTATTAACAGTTGGTTTATGTAAAAAAAAATCAGTTGGTTTATGTAGTTGACTGCTCCCATGGGGGGCATAGATATTTACAAATTTTAGATATTCTGGTTGGATAGACCCTTTTAGAATGATGTAGTGTCCTTCTGTATCTCTGACTACAGCCTTTACCTTAAAATCTAATTTATCTGATATAAAAATTGCTACCCCACCTACTGAGGTTCATTGGCATGAAAGATTGTTCTCCATTCCTTCACTTTCAGTCTGGATGTATCTTTAGGTTCAAAATGAGTCTCTTGTAGACAGCATATGGATGGGTCCAGCTTTTTTATCCAATCTGCAACCTTGTGCCATTTTATGGGACCATTTAGACCATTCAAGTGATTACTGAAATATATCTGTGGTGCATAAATAATAAATCCTGGAACATTGAGAAGAAATAAAATAAAATAAAATGAAAAAAAAAGAAAGACATGTATTTATTGTCATCAAGTTGCCTATGAGGTCCTTGTTTCTATAGTTTGTCTCTGTAAATTTTGGTTCTATTATCACTCTTGGCATCTTTCATCTTTTATAGAACCCCTCTTAAAATTTCTTACAGGGCTGGCTTGGTGGTCACATATTATTTCACTCTTTGCTGGCCTTGAAAGCTCTTTATCTCTCAATCCATTCTACCTGACAGCCTTGCCACATAAAGTATTCTTGGTTCCATGTTCTTCTCATTTAGTACCCTGAATATGTCTTGCCAGCCCTTTCTGGCTTGCCAGGTTTCTGTGGACAGGTCTGATGTTCCTCCCTCTGTACATCAGGAATCTCTTCCTCCTAGCTGCCCTTAAGATATTTTCTCTGAATTTATAATCCACAAATTTCATAATCACATGTCTGAAGGTCTTTCTACCCTCATTGATCTTGGGGGGGTACCATCTTTGACTCCAGGACATGAACAGTTGTTCCATTCCCCAGATTAGGGAAAAGATTTGCTCAACTAAATCTTCTTGTCCTCTCTCTCTCTCCACCCCTTCAGGGATACCAATAATTCTGACATTGGAATGTTTCATAGCTTCACTTATTTCTCAAATTCTGCATTCATGGCTTCTAAGCTGTTTGTTCCAGGTCTCTTCCTGATCCTTCTTTTCTATCAGTATGTCTTCTAGATCACTGTATCAGTCTTCTGCCTCACTTAACCTAGATGTTAGATTATCTAGGTTAGATTGGATCTCATTCATAACATTTTTGAATTTTGCCAGATCAGCTCTCATTTCTGCCCTTAGAGAATCTATCTTGCCACTAATGTTTTTCTCCAACCTAGCTCTTGTCTGCATAACCGTTACTCTGAATTCACGTTCTGACATCCATAGCATTTCTTATATCCATATCTATTAATTCTGTGGCAGAGGTCACAGTCTCTGAATTTTTCCTCTCTTGGAGGTTTCTTCTCCTAGTCATTCTGGTGAGAGGTGATTGAGGGAATGTATAGAGTCCAAATTCTTAACCACAACCCAAGCAAGATGCACCTGTTTATGGGGACTTTGGGGTTCTTGGTCTCTTGTTCTTTCAGCCTGTCTTCTGTGGGGAGGGGCCTGTTGAGTTGTTACTCAAGCAACCCTGCTTGGGCAGAATGGCCTTGCACCCTGTGGTGGGGGATGGGCTCAGTGAACACTGGTTTTAGGAGGCTTTTGTTCTCTGGCACTTTTCCCTGTGTCCTTCCCAAGTGTCTGAGCAGAAATGACTGCTTCCAAACTTCTGTCTCAGAACAGAGAGATCACAGACTTCTTCAGAAAGTCCCCCAGGTCACAGTGGCTCTCTTTTTCTCTGCTGCTAAAAACTGCAGCTGCCTGGGTTGTGTACCCCACAGCAGCACTCCCAGCCTTCACTTCCAGGTCCAGGCATGTCTCTGTCTTTCATACTTCTAAAACTGCCAGCCACCCCCTATTCACATACACACCCTTTCAGATCTAGATTTCAGATTGGTGGGCTGCCCTAAAGTCCTTTCTCCAAGACTACCAGTCTGCAAGTCTGTGCCCATGCCTCAGTGCAGAACACTTTTGTGTCTTATTTTACCTTCCCAGCACCAGCGCTTATGGCACTTCCCTCCCCTTTCTGTTTAACTTCCAATATCTGCCTGCAGAATTGTGAGTCCCTACTTCATAATTTGAAACCGGCTGCCAGAGATATTCTGTTGGTATAGATCCTGATATATTGTCTTACATCTCAGGCTGATTTCATGGGTATACAGAGTGGTCTGGCAGATAACCAGCTCAACTCAGGAGACAGGATGAAATAGGACCTCTTCTCCTCCACCATTTTTCAGACCCCATTTTTAATTGTTTCAGATCATCTTTCCTTGGGTTGTGTATCTGTGGTAGCCTTCAACCACTTCAGGTTTTTTCTAGGGTGCATTTGCTTCAGTCATGGTTGATATTTTTTAATCTTTTCATTTGCTCAATCATTCCTCCACAGAATGACTAAGACAAGGAAATCTCAACAAAGAAAGGAATCAGAGACAATCTCCCCAGTCACAGAACTAATGGATGTAGATATAAGCAAGATGCCAGAGACAGAATTCAGGGTAGCAATCATGAAGTAAATAGCTAGGCTTGAAAAAAGCATTATTGACAGTATAGGATCTCTAAAGGCAGAGAAGAGATCTAGGCAAACCTAACTTAAATATACTATGAATGAGATGCAGTCTAAACTAGATACTCTCACAGCCAGGGTAAATAAGGCAGAATAATCAGTTAGTGATTTAGAAGATAAGTTGATAGAAAGGAAGGAAGCTGAATAAGATATAAATATGCAGCTTGTAACCCATGAAAATGGACTTAGATCAAAGATGCCATGAAAAGTTCCAGTGTCAGAATTATTGGGACCCCTGAGGAGGTGGAGAGAGAAGACTGGAAGGTATATATGAACAAACATAGCTGAGATATTCCCTAATCTGGGGAAGGAAAAAAAATCCATGTAGAAGAGGCAGAGAGGACCTCTCCCAAAATTGATAAAAATAGATCAATACCCTGACATCTAATATTGAAGCTTAGAAGTCATAGAGCAAAGGGAGCTATCCTGAGAGTGGCTAGGGGAAATCAATTTCTTACAGAGGGAGGAATATCAGAATAAAATCAGACCTATACACAGAGACCTGGTAAGCCAGAAAGGGCTGACAAAACATATTCAGGTTACTAAGGGAGAAAAACATACAATCAAGAATATTTTACCCAAGAGGATGTCAATCAGAGTTAATGGAGAGATAAAGAACTTCTAGGAAAGGCAAAAACTGAAAGAATATGTGACTACCAAGCCAGCCCTGCAGGAAATATTAGAAGGGATTCTATAAATGAAGAAAGACCCAAAAAGTAATATAGGCCAGAAATTAACAGAGAAAATCAATAGTTACAGGGACTTTGCAGACAATTCGATGGCAATAAATTCATATATTTCAATAGTTACTCTCAATATGAATGGACTGGATATTCCCATCAAAAGAAACAGGGTTTCAGGTTGGATTAAAAAAAAAAAAAGCAGGACCCATCCCTATGCTTTCTACAAAGGACTCATTTTGAACCTGAAGATACCTCCAGATTGAAAACGAGGATATGGAGAATGATTTACTAGCCCAATGGACATCAAAAGGAGCTGGGGTAGCAATCCTCATATCAGATAAATTAGATTTTGAACTAAAGACAGAAGTAAGAGAGGTAGAGTGACGTTATATCATACATAAAATGTCTATCCAACAAGAAAATCTAATGATTGCAAATATCTATGCCTCCAACATGGGAGCAGCCACCTACATAAGCCAACTGGTTACCAAAATAAAGAAACATATTGATACTACATTAATAGTAGGAGACTTCAAAACTCCACTCACAGCAACAGATAGGTCATCCAAGCAAAAGGTCAAGAAAGAAATAACAGCTTTGAATGATACCTTGACCCAGATGGACTTTATAGATATATACAGAACATTCCATCCTAAAACAATAGAATGTATATTCTCCCCAATTTCACATGAAACTTTCTCCAGAATAGATCACATGCTGGTTCACAAATCAGGTCCCAACTGATACCAAAAGACTGAAATTGTTCCCTGCATATTTTCAAACCACAATGCTCTGAAACTGGAACTCAAACAAAGGGACAATTTTGGAAGAAACTCAAACACTTGAAAGTTAAAGAGCATCATGAAAAAGAAAGAATGGGTCAACAAGGAGATTAAAAAAAACTTAAAGAATTCACTGAAACCAATGAAAATTAAAACACATCAGTTCAAAACCTATGGGATACTGCAAAGGTGGTCCTAGGAGGAAGTAAGAACATAGCCATACAAGCCACACTCAAAGAATTAGAAAAATCCCAAGTGCACATGCTAATATTACCCCTAAAGGACCTGAAGAAAGAACAGCAAATAAAGCCTAAGCCAAGTAGGAGAAAAGAAATAATAAAGATTAGGGCAGAAATCCATGAAAAATAAACCAGAAAAATAGTAGAACAGATCAACAAAACTAGAAGCTGGTTCTTTGCAAGAATTAAGATAAACTGCTGGCCAGAGTTACTCAAAAGAAAAATGAAAGGACCAAAATTAAAATCATAAATCAAAGGGGAGAGATCATGACTAATAGCAAAGAGTCAATTGTTAGAACATTTTACCAGCAACTATATGCTAACAAACTAGGCAATCTGAAAGAAATGGATACATTCCTAGAAATTTACACACTACCAAGACTGAAACAGGAAGAAGTAGAAAATCAGAACAGACCAATAGCCAGCAAGGAAATTAAAAGAGCAATCAGGGGCACCTGGGTGGCTCAGTGGTTTAAGGCCTCTGCCTTCGGCTCAGGTCATGATCCCAAGGTCCTGGGATCGAGCCCCACATCGGGCTCTCTGCTCCGCAGGGAGCCTGCTTCCCCCTCTCTCTGTCTCTGCCTGCCTCTCTGCCTACTTGTGATCTCTCTCTCTGTCAAATGAATAAATAAAATATTAAAAAAAAAAGAGCAATCAAAAACCTTCCAAAAAACAAGAGTCCAGGGCCAGATTGCTTCCAAGGGGAATTCTTCCAAACATTTGAAGAAATCATACCTATTGTATTAAAAGTGTTCCAAAAAATAGAAATGGAAGGAAAACTTTAAAACTCATTCTATGAGGCCAGAATTACCTTGATCCCAAAACCAGAAAAAGACCCCAGTAAAAATGAAAATTAAAGACCAATATCCTTGATGAATATGGATGCAATAATTCTAAACATGATCCTAACCAATAGGATCTAACAGTATATTAAAAACATTATTCACCACAACTAGTTGGGGTTTATTTCTGGGATGCAAGGTTGGTTAAACTTTCACAAATTAATTAATGTGATAGATCACATTAACAAAAGAAGAGAAAAGAACCATATGATTCTTTTGATGAAGATAAAGCATTTGACAAAATACAGCATACTTGGCTGATTAAAGCTCTTAAAGTATAGGGATAGAAGGAATAATTTAACATCATAAAAGCTATCTATGTAAAACCCACAGCAAATTCTCAATGGGGAAAAAGTGAGAGATTTTCCCATAAAGTCAAGAACATGACAGGCATGCTCACTCTCACCACGATTATTCAACATAGACATAGATGTCCTAGCACCAGCAACCAGACAACAGAGAGAAATAAAAAGCATTCAAATTGGCAAAGAAGAAGTCAATATGTGGAAAACCCAAAAGACTCCACCCCCAAATTACTAACACTCATACAGCAATTCAGCAATGTGTTAGGATACAAAAATCAATGCACAGAAATCAGTTGCATTTATATACACTAACAGTGTAACTGCAGAAAGGGAAATTCAGGAATTGACTGCATTTACAATACCAGCAAAAACCATAAGATACCCAGGAATAAACCTAACCAAAGAGGTAAATTATCTATACTCTAGAAACTATGGAACGCTTATGAAATAAATTGTGGAAGACACAAAGAGTTGGAAAAGCGTTCCAATGTCATGGATTGGAAGAATAAACATTGTTAAATGTCTATGCTGCCCAGAGCAATCTATACTTTTGATGCAATTCTTACTAAAATGCCATTGACATTTTTAACAGAGCTTGAACAGACAATCTTAAAAATTTTATGGAACCAGAAAATACCCCAAATTTTCAGGGGAATGCTGAAAAAGAAAACCAAACCTGGGGGCATCACAATGTCTGACTTCAAGCTTTATTACAAAGCTGTGGTCATCAAGACAACATTTTACTGGCACAAAAACAGACACATAGATCAATGGAACAGAACAGAGAGCCCTGAAATGGACCCTGAACTCTATGGTCAACTAGTCTTTAACAAATAGGAAAGAATATCTGATAGAAAAAAGACAATGTCTTCAATAAACGGTGCTAGGAAAATTGGACAGCTACATACAGAAGAATGAAACTGGCCCATTCTTTTACACCATACAAAAAGATAAACTCAAAATGGATTAGAAACCTCAATATGAGACAAGAATCCATCAAAATTCTAGAGAAGAATATAGCAGTAACCTCTTCAACATCAGCCATAGCGACATCTTTCAAGAAACATTTCGAGGGGCACCTGGGTGGCTCAGTCATTAAGCGTCTGCCTTCGGCTCAGGTCACTATCCCAGGGTCCTGGGATCAAGCCCCACATAGGGATCTCTGTTCAGTGGGGAGCCTGCTTCTCCCTCACCCTCTGCCCCCAGCTCGTGTTCTCTTTCTTTCACTCTCTCCATCTCACATAAATAAAATCTTTAAAAAAAGAAACATTTCTACAGCCTAGGGAAACAAAAACAAAAATGAAATATTGGGACTACATCAAGATTAAAAGCTTTTGCATAGCAAAGGAAACAGTGATCAAAAGTAAGAGGCAATCCATGGAATGGGAGAAGACATTTGCAAAAGACAGTTCAGAGAAAGGGCTGGTATCCAAGATCTATAATGTAGTTCTCAAACTCAACACCCAAAAAAATAATAATCCAGTCAAGAAATGGGCAGAAGACATGAACAGACACTTCTCCAAAGAAGACATACAAATGGCTAACAGACACATGAAAGAATGTTCCACATCATTAGCCATCAGGGAAATACAAATCAAAACCACAATAAGATACTATCTTAAACCAGTCAGAATGGCAAAAATTAACAGAACAGGAAACAACAAATGTTGGCAAGGCTGTGGAGATATGGGAACCTTCTTCCACTGTTGGAGGAAATGCAAGTTGGGGTAGCCAGTCTGGAAAGCAGTATGCAGGTTCCTCAAAAAGTGAAAAATAGAGCTACACTATGACCCAACAATTGAACTACTGGGTATTTACCTCAAATATACAGATGTAATAAAAAGAAGGGGCACATGTACCCCAACGTTCATAGTAGCAATGTCAACAGTAGCCAGACTGTGGAAGTTCCCAAGATGCTCTTCATCAGATGAATGGATAAAGAAAATGCGGTACATATATACAATGGAATATTACTCAGTCATCAGAAAGGATGAATACCCACCATTTGCATTGACATTGGTAGAACTAGA
>RCUC01107343.1:0-80212 GCA_003697995.1 Taxidea taxus jeffersonii
GGGTCTTCCTCAATTTCTTTCATGAGTACTTTATAGTTTTCTGAGTATAGATTCTTTGCCTCTTTGGTTAGGTTTATTCCTAGGTATCTTATGGTTTTGGGTGTAATTGTTAATGGTATTGACTCCTTAATTTCTCTTTCTTCTGTCTTGTTGTTGGTGTAAGGAAATGCAACTGATTTCTGTGCATTGATTTTATATCCTGATACTTTACTGAATTCCTGTACAAGTTCTAGCCTTTTTGGAGTGGGGTTTTTAGGGTTTTCCACATAGTATCATATCATCTGCAAAGAGCGATAGTTTGACTTCTTCTTTGCCGATTTGGATGCCTTTAATTTCTTTTTGTTGTCTGATTGCTGAGGCTAGGACTTCTAGTACTATGTTGAATAGCAGTGGTGATAACGGACATCCCTGCCATGTTCCTGACTTTAGCGTTAAAGCTCTCAGTCTTTCTCCATTGAGAATGATACTTGCAGTGGGTTTTTCATAGATGGCTTTGATAATATTGAGGTATGTGCCTTCTATCCCTACACTTTGAAGAGTTTTCATTAGGAAGGGATGTTGTACTTTGTCAAATGCTTTTTCAGCAACTATTGAGAGTATCATCATATGGTTTTTGTACTTTCTTTTATTAATATATTGTATCACATTGATTAATTTGCAGATGTTGAACCAACCTTGCAGCCCTGGAATAAATCCCACTTGGTCGTGGTGAATAATCCTTTTAATGTACCGTTGGATCCTATTGGCTAGTATTTTGGTGAGAATTTTCGCATCTATGTTCATCAAGGATATTGGTCTGTAATTCTCTTTTTTGATGGGATCCTTGTCTGGTTTGGGGATCAAGGTGATGCCAGCCTCATAAAATGAGTTTGGAAGTTTTCCTTCCATTTCTATTTTTTGGAACAGTTTCAGGAGAATCGGAAGTAATTCTTCTTTAAATGTTTGGTAGAATTCCCCTGGGAAGCCATCTGGCCCTGGGCTTTTGTTTGTTTGGAGATTTTGGATGACTGTTTCAATCTCCTTACTGGTTATGGGCCTATTCAGGTTTTCTATTTCTTCCTGGTTCAGTTTTGGCAGTGTATAGGTCTCTAGGAAAGTATCCATTTCTTCCAGATTGTCAAATTTGTTGGCATAGAGTTGCTCATAATATGTTCTTATGATTGTTTGTATTTCTTTGGTGTTGGTTGTGATCTCTCCTCTTTCATTCATGATTTATTTGGGTTCTTTCTCTTTTCTTTTGGATAAGTATGGCCAGGGCTTTATCAATCTTATTAATTCTTTCAAAGAACCAGCTCCTAGTTTCATTGATTTGTTCTATTGGTTTTTTTTTGTTTGTTTGTTTCTATTTCATTGATTTCTGCTTTGATCTTTATTATTTCTCTTCTACTGCTGGGTTTAGGCTTTCTTAGTTGTTCTTTCTCGAGCTCCTTTAGGTGTAGGGTTAGGTTGTGTATTTGAGACCTTTCCTGTTTCTTGAGAAAGGTTTGTATCGCTATATATTTTCCTCCAAGGACTGGCTTTGCTGTGTCCTACAGATTTTGGACCATTGTGTTTTCATTATCATTTGTTTCCATGATTTTTTTTTTCAATTCTTCTTTCATTTCCTGGTTGACCCATTCATTCTTTAGAAGGATGCTGTTGAGTCTCCATGTATTTGTGCTCTTTCCACATTTCCTCTTGTGATTGAGTTCTAGCTTCAGAGCATTGTGGTCTGAAAATATGCAGGGAATGATCCCAATCTTTTGATACCGGTTGAGACCTGATTTATGACCCAGGATTTGATCTATTCTGGAGAATGTTCCATGGGCACTAGAGAAGAATGTGTATTCTGTTGCTTTGAGATGGAGTGTTCTGAATGTATCTGTGATGTCCATCTGCTCCAGTGTGTCATTTAAGACCTTTATTTCCTTGTTGATCTTTTGCTTGAATGATCTGTCCATTTCAGGAGGGGCGTGTTAAAGTCTCCCACTATTATTGTATTATTGTCAATGTGTTTCTTTGATTTTGTTATTAACTGGTTTATATAGTTGGCTGCTCCCATGTTAGGGGCATAGATAGTTAAAATTGTTAGATCTTCTTGTTGGACAGACCCTTTGAGTATGATATAGTGTCCTTCCTCATCTCTTATTATAGTCTTTGGCTTAAAATTTAATTGATCTAAGGATTGCCACCCCAGCTTTCTTCTGATGTCCATTAGCATGGTAAATTGTTTTCCACCCCCTCACTTTCAATCTGGAGGTGTCTTCGGGTCTAAAATGAGTTTCTTATAGGCAGCATATTGCTGGGTTTTGTTTTTTTTTATCCATTCTGAAACCCTGTGTCTTTTGATTGGGGCATTTAGCCCATTTACGTTCAGGGTAACTATTGAGAGATATGAATTTAGTGCCATTGTATTGCCTGTAAGGTGATTGTTACTGTATATTGTCTCTATTCCTTTCTGATAATACTTTTAGGGTCTCTCTTTGCTTAGAGGACCCCTTTCAATATTTCCTGTAGAGCTGGTTTGGTGTTTACAAATTCTTTCAGTTTTTGTTTGTCCTGGAAGCTTTTTATCTCTCCTTCTAGTTTCAATGATAACCTAGCTGGATATAGTATTCTTGGCTGCATGTTTTTCTCGTTTAGTGCTCTGAATATATCATGCCAGTTCTTTCTGGCCTGCCAGGTCTCTGTGGATAAGTCTCCTGCCAATCTAATATTTTTACCATTGTACGTTACAGACTTCTTGTCCCGTGCTGCTTTCAGGATTTTCTCTTTGTCGCTAAAACTTGTAAATTTTACTATTAGATGACGGGGTGTGGACCTATTCCTATTGATTTTGAGGGAGTTCTCTGCACCTCCTAGATTTTGATGCTTGTTCCCTTTGCTATATTAGGGAAATTCTCTACAATAATTCCCTCCAATATACCTTCTTCTCCTCTCTCTCTTTCTTCTCCTTCTGGAATCCCAATTATTCTAATGTGGTTTCGTCTTATGGTATCACGTATCTCTCGAATTCTCCCCTCGTGATCCAGTAGTTGTTTGTCTCTCTTTTGCTCAGCCTCTTTATTCTCTGTCATTTGGTCTTCTATATCACTAATTCTTTCTTCTGCCTCATTTATCCTAGCAGTAAGAGACTCCATTTTTGATTGCACCTCATTAATAGCTTTTTTGATTTCAACTTGGTTAGATTTTATTTCTTTTACTTCTCAGAAAGTGCTTTTATTCCTCCAGACAGCGTTTCTCTAATATCTTCCATGCCTTTTTCGAGCCCGGCTAGAACCTTGAGAATTGTCATCCTGAATTCCAGATCTGACATATTACCAATATCTATATTGATTAGATCCCTAGCCTTCGGTACTGCCTCTTGTTCTTTTTTTTTTTTTTTTTTTTTTTTTTTTTTTGTGGTGAGTTTTTCAGCCTTGTCATTTTGTTCAGATAAGAATATATGAAGGAGCAAATAAAATACTAAAAGGGTGGTAAAGACCTCAGGAAAATGTGCTTTAACCAAATCAGAAGAGACCCCAAAATGTGGGTGGGAGAAAGGGGCTAAAAAGAAATTCAGAAAAGAAAAATTTAAAAAAGAAAACATGTAAAGAAAAATATAAAAAAGAAAAAAATATATATATTAGACTTGTGACTAGAACAGGGTCACCCACTTAATTTTGGGAGTATTTTGGTCTCTTAGAAGAAACTACCTCTCAAAATTTTAAAGAATAAAAAACATATATGAGGGTAAACACAATGAAGGGATGGAATATGAATATAAAGATGAAAAAAAACCTTTTTTTATTTCTAACAAAGGAGTTGATAAGGTAAGTTGGCTAGGAGAATAAAGAAAAAGAAAGTAGAGAGAATTTGCTTGGGCTGGGGACTTGAACAAGCCTGGTACTAGATTTAGGGTAGTATTTTGATCTATTAGAAGTTGTACCCCAAATTTTTTAGAAGAAAAACCCTATGTGTATACAAAAAATAAAGTTAGATACAATGAAGGATAAAATATAACTATAATAATGAAGGTGATTTCCTCTACTAGCTTCAATAGACTAAGACACACAGGTGGAGAAGTAATCTGCAAAATTATTAGAGAGCAAGAAAGATGCTTATTCAAGTATCATGCCCTATATATGGTGAGAGAAAATATACAGGGCCCACCTGAAACAGATACAGTTCGACAGATATTTCACAGTTTGGTGTTGAACTTAAACATTTAAACACTTCTCTTAAGAGCTCTGATTAAGTACAGGCAAGGTAGGGGAAGGAATAAAACAAATAAAGGTTAAGGATGTTAAGGTTCTTTTATAATGGCATGGGCATCCCAGGGGCACAGAGGAAACATGTGGAAACACAAGGAAAGGTGGGAACTGGAGGAGGTTAAGCCACCAAAGTGGAAGACTGAAAGAAGAAGAGCTGGGATTTGAGCTGTAATGAATGATGGCTCATGAATAGATATCAAGAAAGGTATCCTACTAAGTGAGATAAGATATTCTGCAAGTGCCAAAACCCCCTGGAGGACAGGACTGACCTAGCCTATGTGCAAGGAGTTAGATTGAGCCTGAATTATGAGTAAACCCAAAAGAGTTGGACTAAGTGAATAGTGAGGCAGCTGGGTGTGTTCCCTTCCTGAACCATTTGGTACATAGAAAACAGGAGTTTTTCTTGAAGTATTCATTGATGGGGGGGGGGGAGGCATATATAGTTCCTTTTATGACGTGGGGCAGAATGAACCTGGGGTATATACAAGGATGGGAATGTTTTTTCAATGATTAGCATACAAATAAATAAATGGAACAATCTGTTGAGGCTAACTTTTTCTCTCTGGGCCATCTGGTTCATATCAATTAGCACACACTTGTCTTATTTGATCCTTAAATAGACATTCTCTCAAAGAACTCCTAATGTAACCTTAATGTAAAACTGTTCCATATATATATAAAATAGGTACCCTTTAGTACTTCCAAATGGGCAAAATATAGTATGTCTTAATTGCAAATAAGATGCCAACCAATTGTTATTATACTATATGTATATGTGTGTGTATTCACATACACCAATAAATACACACACACTCTCTTTAGTATCTTTCCAGCATTATACTTGTCAGGTGCCAATTGTTTAACAAATGTTTTTATTTTTCATAAATGAATACATACTATGGCTATAATATACAATATGTTGCCTTAAGAAGAGTTAAATATAATTTTATTACTTAGAGGTTGGCCTCATACATTTTTTAAATTTTTTAATCTTTTTATAAACATATATTGTATTATTAGCCCCAGGGGTACAGGTCTGTGAATCGCCAGGTTTACACACTTCACAGCACTCACCATAGCACATATCCTCCCCAATGTCCATAACTCCACCACCATCTCCCCACACCCCTACCCCCAGCCCCCCTCAGTTTGTTTTGTGACATTAAGAGTCTCTTTTGGTTTGTCTCCCTCCTGATCCCATCTTGTTTCATTTATTCTTTTCCTGCCCCTCAAGCCCCCCACCCTTGCATCTCCACTTCCTCATATCAGGGAGGCCTCATACATTTTTTTTTTTTTTAATTTGAGAGGGATTGAGAGGAGAGAGGTCAGTGGGAGAAGCAGACTCCCTGCTGGGCAGGGAGCCCGATGTGGGACTCGATCCCAGGACTCCAGAATCATGACCCGAGCTGAAGGCAGTCGCCCAAACAACTGAGCCACCCAGGTGCCCCGGCCTCATACATTTTTAATATGAATTCAGAATGCAGCACATTATCATTTATATAGAAGTGAGTTAATTAGATATTTTGATTGAGACTAACCATTACGGTCAGTACATATTTGAATTACCAATTTTCAAATAATTAAAGTACAATAAAATATATTAACATGACAATTCTACTGAACATAATTTAGTATTCCCTCTAAGTTTCAGAAAGAATTTCAGAATCAATGCAGTTCTCCAGGAAAATCATTATAAGCATTATCTTTTATTAGTACCATACGTGCATGAGTTATAAGAGATTGTGTTCAATTTGAACAATATGGGTAACATATCTAGGAAATCCTTCCTGTATTATTTTTTAAAAATTCTGAAATATTCTCATTTATCTATTTTTATAGGATAAATGTAGAATACAACCCTTAAATATGTAGATTCTAAATTTTTGGCATTATTGTATTCTGTTGTTCACAACCCAATGTTTAAATTATGGACTTCCAAGTAAATAGTCCAAAGATTCTTTTTATACTTACCAATAATATTTTAGTATACAAGTTATAGTTCCTGCTGTTGTTTCTATCCTTAAATTATTTTGATTTTATATTCAAAATCAATCTCAATGATTATGGATGCTAAAACACCTAACGTGCAGAAGTAATAAGTGCCTCTTGTCAAAATGTCAGTGTATTTTAGCCAAACACTCATTATTTTAACTAGAAAATTTTGAAAAAATGGCAACTTCCTTAGCGATAGGTTTAGTGCTGGAAATACTGTAGTCATAGTACTGAAGGGTAAAATCAGATAAAAATAACCATAATTTTTATTGCATGTACTCTGTGCTGGGAGCTCTGCTGAGCACTTTACATATAATAATACATTAAATCACCACAATAACATTGTGAGATTGTCAGTTACCCATGTTTTAGAAATAGGGAAACTGAGGCTCACAAATGTTGTATAACTTGCCAGATTTACACTAGTAAATGGAATTCTAGCATAGATTATGTTTCCAAATCCTTGCCTATAACAGGCAATAAAAGGCAGACTTACATGTCATAATTGGTCATTCTTACATTATTTTTATTTCTTCTTTAAAAATAGAGTACTCAGGAAAAAATTCTTAGACCAGGTTTGCAGGGCTGTATATGGCAAACCCAGAACTTTAACCCAGATCCTATTACTTCCAGTCCAAACGGTCTTTCTACTACCCATCCCTGCCTCCCTATAAGTTTCCATACGATACTGTCTGTTGTCTTAGTTAGGACCCTAAGATTACTTTTATATCGTGCATGTCCCACATGTAGTCTTTAAAAGAGATTTCACATTTTCCTTTAGACATTTAAATTCATTCATCTAGAAATTTGAACGCTTCTAAGATGCCAGTGGACTGACTGGAAACTCCAGTGATTTTTGAATGAAAGGGCTTTTGAGTATACAAATGAATGAACCAGACAAGTGCAGCTGTGTTTAGAATGAGGCTTTATAATAGTCCAAGGCAGAATTTATTAGGTATTCCCTCTTAATGAGTTCCATATAATTCTTTCAGTTAATAAGTTAAAGATCATCTTTGTAGCTGAGGAGCCTGAAGATTCTGACTTGGATTTATTAAAAATGCTTACATTTGGCTGGTAAAATAGGCAGATACGATGCTGCCATTGTGTGCTAACTTCGTGTCTGAAAGAAGAGATCCCTAAAAGCTAGATGGCGTAGGTTGTAGTCCTTAAAGAGAAGTGGACGGGGTGTTTATTATTGTTAAATGCCATTTTCCTCCTGCTACACTTCCAACTCTCATAAACACTTGAAAGAACATCCCATGGGAACATACAATAAACTGAGTTGAGCTTTTTTAAAAATTAAAATCATTTGCCTCTTCATCTTGTTTACCATTTCACAAAATGGGGTTTCTGTTATGTGTCATCAATGGCATAGGGTGAGGCAACGCTAATTGACTAATAAAATCCCTATTTGATGAGGTAATTGGGAAAGGACCTGTAGTTTGACTGCATTCTTGCTAAACGGGGGTGGAGGGCTCTGATTCCTTTTGACCGCTTCACTGTGAATAATAGTAATTGAACTGCAATTGCCTTGGGCTGCAAATTGGGATTTACTGAAAAATGTTTCAAGTTATAGGATTAAGATCAGATGGGAGTTTTAGTTAAGAGGCAAACATTAGGTAAAGTGCATTACATCATCAGCTAAGGAAACTTTCCTTTACTGTTCATTATTTCCTCAGCAATGTTAACTAGGAAATAAAATACAAATAGCACTTTAACATTTTTAATTGCAATATTTCTGCACTTTACATATCATCTTTTTTTAGTTAATATTTAGCTTCAAAATTCTACAATCTATGGTAAAATAGAGTTTACCTAGCTATATTAAACTATTTCTTACTTTTCTTGAAAACAGGTCTTTTTGTTTTAGACAAATTAGGTTGTTCCTTCTCGTGCTTTGGTAATGTGCATAATGCATTCTGGTTTGTATAATAGTGATCTGTGTACTTAGCACATCTATTTCCTTCTCACAGTATTGACTCTCATTTAAGAAGGGAGTCCTGGTCTTTACAGTTTTTGGCTAACACAATACCTTTAACATATGAAGTACCCAATAAGCATTTACTGAAGTACAATTTTTTTTCCAGTATTCTATTCTAAGAGGGTTTAGAGAGAATGGTTTTGGGCGTGGTATGCGAAATTTGAGAAATTTTAAAGTATTTGTGGAAACATAAATGCATTTATTGTTTAGAATATAGAAATTTCAATTTTCTCATTGTTCTTATTGGGTAAGAACAAAATATAATAATACATAAGCATGTATAATAATATAGGTGTAAAAATATAGAGAAAATATAAAAGGTATTAAATATAAAATATAAAGTTTATGCATATATGTATATATACACACTAAGGGAGTAACCAATCTTGAATATGGTATCCATATCCTCCATTAATATTAATCACAAGAAAGTCTGTTTAGTAAATAAGGGGGAGTAGTGAATGCTAAATTATTGATATGCTGTTTAAGCATATGCATTTAATTTGAAAATATAATTGGAAAAAATCTGCTATTCTAAAGCATGGCAATAATAGTCTAATAAGAAAACCTTTAGGGAGCCTAGGTGGCTCAGTTGGTTAATCGCCTGCCTTTGGCTTGGGTCTCTGGTCTCAGGGTCCTGGGACCTAGGCCCTCACCAGGCTCCCTGCTTGGTGGGGAGCCTGCTTCTCCCTCACTCTGCCACTCCCCCTGCTTGTGCTCCCTCTCTCTTTGTCAAATAAATAAAATCTTAAAACGTCAATTAAAAGTTATAAAAAATACTTTAAACCATTTCTCATCTTAGGCTTGGTGCTTTAAAATTTTATATTCAACTATTTATGTAAACAAACTTTCAGTAGATAGAGATGATAAACTGAGTTGTTTTTAAAGAGCCTTAATTTGAACACTGAATATGTAATAGGAAATATTTTAACTTCGTTTTTCAATAGAGACGCAACCATATGACTAAAGAACAATATTGGAGGAAAACATTTTAATTAAAATGAGTAAAGACATGACATCCAAGAGTGCCACACTTAAAAAAAATAGTGAAGCATAAAATAAGCCATTTCCCTAAAAGGTAAGTTACCTGGCTGAACTTAGCACTCGAATCATTGCTAAACAGGACACATAAAGGTCAAAGGCAGTTTGATTGGAGTTTAAGATGTGAGGAGAGGGGTCGTCACATGATGAGACATCACATGATGTTTAGCTTATCTCAGACGCAGAGATAAGCTAAACATTTAATAGGAGAAAATTTCATGTCAGAGAGAGGACTTTTTACTTAGTTCACAGGGCAGCACAAGACACACCAAAGATGTTTGAGCAGAATGCCATGATCAAGCTTTATTTTGAAGAATTTAATGTCATGATAATTAAGTGAAATTTGTGATACTGGATTGGATCTTGAAACAAACAAAAAAAGTGGGGCAAATGGTAAATTTGAATAAGGTCTCTAGATTATAGCCTTGTATTAATGTTTATTTCTTGATATGGATAATTGGCAGTACTGTGGTACTGTGTCCTTGTTTAGGAAACATACACTAAAGTGTATAGAAGTAAAGAGACATTATATCTGCAAAATTATTTTAAATGTTTCAGAAAAAAATGTCTCAAGTACACATACACACTCACACACACACACACACACACTCAGTAGGAGGGGAATAAAGTAAATACGATGAAATACTAACATTTGGGGAATCTGGATAAATGGTAAACAGGAATTCTTGGGAATATTTTCACAAGTTTTCTAAAAGTCTAAAACAATCTCAAGAAAGCTTTTAAAAAGAAAAGTAGTGTGTCAGTTACATAAAGTAGGTTTAGAGATGACTAGGTTGTGAGAGTTGGATATATCATGATGAAAATCAACATTAGTAGCTTTTTTGGAGGGAAATCTTGGAGAACACCCCCAAATTTAAAATGTATACACCTTTAACTCAGCAACTCCATTTCTGACATACATCTCATGGAAGTATACTCATGTGTGCACAAAGATACTTAGTGCAATATTATTTTGATTAGAAAATTAAACCAATCAAAATTTCTGCTTAAGAAGCAGCTACATTCAAGCACATTCATGCTTTAGAATAATCAGGAGACAGAGGGTCGATTTATAAATGTCCAATATGTCCTCACACAGAAAGATCTCCAAGACACAGTAAATGAAAAATAAAGAAATTACAAAACTATACATATGGTAAAATCCCCCTTATGTTAAATCTCATTGAATTAAATAATCTTTTTTTAAATTAAATTATCTTTTATACTTAAACCTGGATAGAGTTGTAAATACCTAGAGTAAGGTGATAACCTCTGGGGAAGAGAGAAGAGCTTGAAAGAAGGCCATGAACACCAATGTTTAGTATTCACTCTAAATACATCTTGCTTTCTAATACATCAAGTATTCATATCTTACTTGGATAATTTAAAAAATTAATATCTCACAGTTAGTTCAAAATAAGCTGAGTTGGGGCACCTGGTTGGCTCAGTCTGAGCAGGACGCAATGCTCATTTCAAGGTCATGAGTTCAAGCCCCAAGTTGGGTATGGAACTTACTTAATCAAAATAATAATAATAATAATAATAATAATAATAATGATAGTAATAATCAGCTGAGATAGAGTGGAGAGAGATTAAAAACTGCTGTAGCAATCTGAAAAAGAATGGGAAAGGCAACTGAATTAAGGTTGTGTCAGCAGAAATGGAGAGGAGGCAGTGGTAAGGGTGAGAGGGAAAATCTCTATGCCTCTTGGAAGAGTGAAAAACAAGAGAAGGAAGGAAGATTTAATATGGCTGACTACAATAGCGACATCTTTAACAAGAACAGGAAATAAGGAAACCTACTGATTTGTGAGGAGAAGATAATTTTTATTTTGGAGACACTGAATCTAAGATACCGATATCCAGGTAGATATACTGCAAGTCTCCCAGAAAGACAATATATTTAGAGACACAGACCAGAACTACCCTGGAATTAAGCGACTAAATCTTTGAGGTAACAATTATAAAACAACTGTAAGTGGACACAGATTGTACTTCTTTGTTATGATCACGGTATAATGTTCCATTTGATGTTCCATAACACACTAGTCCTGGAACAGGACATATTTATAATTGGGTATTAAAAGTGATCTTAAGAGGTGACAATATTATATTACATAAGGGAATTCATTCAGATTTTTTTCAATAAATTCTTGCAAAATAAACCCGTCTTCCATTTGGTACCTTTCCCACTTAAAACTCTGTGTCTAAATCAAACTCCTGAATATGAATGAAATTTGCAGCAACATAGAAAATGTACTATAAGCAAATATAATTTTTATAAGTAAAAATTTTAAATGGTTTAAGTCCTACTCAAGGCATTTTTTTTTTCCATCACAGTTCCATTAAAACGTTACTGCCCTGGGTCCCCACAGGATATTCAAGTCCATTGGTAGGATTAATTGTGGCATTTTATAACTATTCAGATGGCCAAGTTTTGCAGCTAGGGGGTGCTGAAGGACTAAAGAGGATTAGATTGCATCTTATTTTTTAAAAATTTGGTAATCAGTGAAAATCTTTAAAAAATTAAAGTTTTTAATGAAATAGCATTGAATTACATATATCAATTTGCATAAACAATATTTAAACACATTTTAATATTGAATTGACCATATAAACTCTCAGCTCCAACAAAACTCTTCAAATAATATAAATATACTTACTTGGTCTTATGCCTGTGTTATATGAATTACGGGTAATTCCAATTTCAGCTATGAAGAAATAAAAAAGTTACATTGGATTGATATCACTAGAAAATGGGAGACTTATAGACCATAAAGTGTCTATTTTCAGGTTCAAACAAGATCAATGTCAATAAATCTAAAGAGTCTAGACTTCTGACAAGAAAGAAAATACAACTAGCAGTAAGACCTAACTTAAAGATATTACATACTTAATTTTTAAATGTTTTATAGCAAATCCAAAATGTATTCAGATAAAAAAAGAAATGAATTCAGAAAAAAAGTCAATTTTACTTAAAAAATATGTAAGCATTTTAATAAAGAAGTTAAAATCCTCCCATGATTTTTCCCCCAAACTCAAGTTGTTTCCAGTAATAGTGTACTTTCCTCTTCATTTCTTAAAAATTATGTGAAATCATATATCCATTATTATATTCCAATTTAAAATATTTATGATTCTTTAAGGCACAATGATTTTGTATATTCTGTATCATCAAAATGAATTCCATGAAAATATATTTAGGCGTTAAGGTGGATTAAATAGAATTTCTTTTGCCAGAAATATTTAATCAATGTATCTATCCTTTATTTTTATCAGAAATCAGAATTCAGTATGAATTTAGGTAAATCTAGATTTCCCTTTGTTTCAAAAATGCTCTCTGTGTTTCATAAACTGGCATTCTGGCAACACCGGCACACCTTAAAATGAGCTTATTTTACAAATTAGTAATTTTTTGAACTTTATTTCTCCACAGAGCCCACATAATTATAGTTGATATGTTTCTACTTACAAAGTTTAAACAATATGTAATATAATTTTGCTTAATCTGTGATAATACCATCTAAAATTATACTAAATTAAGATGATTTTCTCTGAAAGTTACAAGGAAGGAAATTTTAAATACTACATACATTAGAATGGTGATCATAACAGGATCCAGCGTGCACATCATTTTATTATCAGATTTCTCTGAACTATCTGCAATTTACACTAACTCAAGAGAATTGTTTGGATTTTATGTTATGTAGTATGCTTATCCTTCATTTACTCTTAAAGCAATGTGTTTACTATACATATATACATCATTAGTAGAGCACAGAAGTAACAAGATCATGCTGCCATTCAAAAGTAAGGTGCCACATTTTTATTACAATCAAATGGCATCCAAAATGCAATATATTGCTATGAAAATGCAAAATTTCTCAGATTGGCATTTATGAGTGAGGCTGGTCACAATGAAATGGCATTTTATTTTATACAAATCAAAAAGATTTATCATAAATATATAGACCAATATATAACATTGAAGAACAAGAAGCAGAAAGGAAACAATGCTCTTGCATAAAGATCAATTCGCTTTGCTGCTGTTGGAATAACAGGTTTGGCAGGCGGCGGCTTCTTGTTGTTCTTCGCCTGAGATTTCCCAAGCCCGTTGTTGACTTCAATAGGTTTTCCATAGCAGTCATAATTGGATAATTCAAAATCTCTTGGTAAGCTTCCAACAATGCTGAAGTCATTAGACCTCAGGTCAGACTTGGAAGTGCAAACCTTTTTGCATCTCGTCTCTCCTACCTGAGAACAAAAGTTAAGGACAGAGTACATTTAGAATTGTCCTATTCATAAAACATCTCTTCAAAAGGATATTTTAAAAATCTGCTGGTTTAGTCAGTTGACTATTATCTCAGCTTGACAAAAAGATTCAATAGTAACTGATGAGGGCATCAGATTACCTGAATATTTAGGGCTCTAAAATGTTGCCCATATAACAAGGCTTATGTCATGGAATAAATTTTGATAGGTTATTTTATATCAAGGGACTCAAAGCCCAAATCAACATTTATCTTAGGTATTCCCAGGCTTGTGAGAGTTCTCATTTGAAATACACTATAATCCAATATTTAACCATTATACAAACCATAGTACTACAATACATGGATAAGAGAAATCTACTTGTACTTCTAACCTTTGACTTCCCCATGGATTCTATTTCCAGAGATGGTGGTTTTTAAATGACTAGGCATTTATCTCTTCAATGAGATGGACTCTGTCTCTACTCTGCATTCACAACTAGGAACTAAAAGAAGGTCATAGTGATCATGAATCAAAGATGAACTGGTAAAAGGCAATCATTCCTAATTTGTGACTAAAGTGAATTAGCCAACCACACTCAGAGAATCCAAAGAAATTATGTATATTTCAGCCAGATCATATGTCACAGAGATTATTCAGTTGATAATCTCTAAACTATTAAATTTATAACATTCCCTATAATATACAGAATAATTATTTCACATTGAACTCTTTCTCTAGCAATCAGAAATGCTCTCAGAAAAAATAGATGCTGGGGTGTCTGGATGGCTCAGTGGGTTAAGCCTTGCCTTCGGCTCAGGTCATGATCCCAGGATCTTGGGATGGAGCCCCGCATCGGGCTCTGCTTAGCAGGGAGCCTGCTTCCCCCTTTCTCTCTGCCTGCCTCTCTGCCTACTTGTGATCTCTCTCTGTCAAATAAATAAATAAAATCTTTAGAGAAAAAGAAAAAAATAGATGCCAACCCCAACATCTTAAGATAACACTGATATTACAAAAGGCCACAGAAGGGTTAACTCTTGACTCTGCTGCTTAATTTCCTACTGTTCTTAATCCTGAGTTCCACAATTTGCCTTTGGAATCTCCATTATTGATATTTACTGCTTTTACTGAAAAAGGAAACCTGTCATTATATACTCTTAGTACACTACAGCTACTCTAGTTTTTGCCTTTTTCGTAATACAATGACTAGTTATATAGATTCCATTCACCTTTACCAGATTATAGCTGGGTAAAACTCATGCTTAATATAAGAAGTAACACAAATTATTTCCCAGCAGTACTTCAGGTACAGGACCCTATCCTTTATCTGGACAAACACTGAGTCATATATTCTGGGCAAGAGCCAGATGGCAGTGTTTAGAGGAAGACAGCACATAAAATTAAGATATAGTGGGTGAAAACAAAAACAAAAACAAAACAAGATGTGTTTGTGCATCTCCTATCATTACACATGTAGATTACCTCCATTTTTTCTTCAATTATGAACATTTCCTGGTAATGTCATTTTTTAAGCTGGTATATAAGTGTTGGCTTTAATCATATAAACTTTATACCACATAGATATGTGTACAATCCTGCTGAGTAAGAATTATTAAAAATATGTTTATATAAATATAACTATATAAAAATACACAAGAAGCTACTGATAAGTAGGAATGGGAATTGTGGAGCTGGAATTTTTTCTATTTATTATATGTTTTTTGGGGGGGAACTACTAAAAAGGGTAAAATTCCCCCCCAAAAAACATATAATAGATAAAATTCCAGCTCCACAATTCCCATTCCTACTTATCAGTAGTTTCTTGTGTAAAAAGATGTGAAACACCAATATATTAACATATTTAGAGAAGGTTTGGGCTATAAAATAGCCCAAAGAAATATAGATCCATGCTGCTTTGATGGAACTTTGTTTTGGCTAACAGAGGCAAACCTCAAGAAAGAGGATTCTCCCTCCCCTTTACTAATGTGTAGTTACAATTTACCAATTGTGAGAACTCAACTGACATTAAAAGAGTATGGCTTGATTGGCTATTTTTGATTGAGCAACCACAAGTTCAGGGTCTAGTCCATATCAATTTATGCAGTGTGTCTAGGAAAATATCTAGCAAAAAATAGGGACTGTTTAGTGGAATGAGAACAAAGGTAGCAACTAAAAATGAAATTATTTAAATACGATTTTGGGAAATCATAGATGTACAATTATGAATATATATAAACATTATAAATATATGAAAATGAACACAAATATGTGAATATTGTGTATTATGATTATATAATAGAAAATATGTTTTATATATATAAAACTTACTCTTATACCTTCCATTTAATTTCCCCAATTTAAAATTTTAAAAGGCCATTTTCAGCAAGCATTCTGTGATTTAAACTCTACCACCACACACACGCACACACAGACTCACATTCACACTCCTACACATTTCCTATAAGTGTACCAGAAAGAAGGCCACATTTAAAGCTCTAATTTCCAGTCCTATTTGAGGGGTAAGTCTTAGCATTATCAGTGAACTTTTGTGAAGAGTAAAATTGCTACCTCATTTGGAACAGAGGTTGAGAATAGTCTCTACATATCAAATCTTTGCATTATCCCCAGACTCTCAGAGCAGTCATCAAAATGTGGGACTCTGTGGATATCCCATCTTGCTTTCTCCCTTTAGAATTCTCTACTCCAAAAGTTTTATTTACTAACTGTGCTTTAGAACCCACTTATCAAAACAAAGGGATATTCTAGCTTCTGCCGATATACTTAAGAAGCATCATTCTTATCATTTACTTTACTTTTTCACAAAGAAAGCCATGGATATTTACTACAGAAATGCATTTACTTTAAATCATATTTCATACACAGCTCTAAGTATAGTTTTAGTATCTATAAATAACTAAATAAGTAATCAAATTTATAACCTAAGTCACACATAAATACTTGAAATTTTCTAATCTGTTTTATTTACAAAAACATATTCGTGGGTTCTGCTAGCCATTTCAATAACTTTAGAATTTCATCCACACAGTTTATTCAAAATGTAGACATAGGATGTTATATTTAGTCAGAGAGATTATTTAATATAGTATATATGTCAGTAAAAGAAGAATAATTTCTTCCATGTTAAAGTAATAACATAGAGAAGTACTCCAAAGAGCTTCAGTTTGGTTATACTAAATCTTCACTCATTTAATTTATTAAAACCTCTTCTAGAAATGTATTTGAAGGTTCTTTATTTGAAAAGAGGTGTGTGTGTGTGTGTGTGTACTGAAGGAGAGAACCTCTACTATAGAAATATTTTTTAATTATGTGACACAACTAAATAAGAAATAAGAAGTCTTCAGCTTCCTTAAATAGACATGATTCATTAACTAGTTGGCTGGGCTCACCTTTTACAATTCATTGGAGATTTTACACAAACATAACTTTTTTGGTTAATACTCTCCACACATAATTATCATATCAAATATGTACTTAAAAGTACAAAAATATTTACAATGTAATATTATTTAAAGCAAGTATAATATCACATCAAAAGGGATTCAATATACTCCTTATTAATAAGAGAGTAGTTCTACATAACACATTCCTAAAAGTGATCTTGGTTATATTAATCTCCAATTTATTATTTCTCAATTTTTCCTCATATAAATATGTGTCTCATTTACCTTCATCATATAAACTTGTCATTCCTGAAAATTACTGGTAGCAAAAATGAGCTAGTATGGTAATGAAACTGTCAAGAATAAAAAATGACGCAGATAAGAACTTCCTAATGCTTCAAATTACAACCCTTAGATTTTGTGTGTGTGTATGTGTGTGTGTGTGGTTTTCAGTTTGAGTCACACATTTAAAAGGAAATCACCATATGCAATATTTCTTGACCAGGAAACATATACATGATTTCGTGGGGATAATGGTATCTTTTGCAGTTAATAAAAATAAGTTCAAAAGCGAATAATCTCTATATATTTTACCCAATTTCAGTCATTCCTTATTTTTAAAAACCCATCATTACTATAGGAAACAACTATCTCATTCACACTTAAACAACAGGTTTTCTGTTTTTAATTGTTCAAATCCCAAGGCAAAGACACTATTTTGTCTTTTATTCACAACATCTTTCTTATGAATAGCACACAGTACACACTAGGCATCGGGGACAGGATGATATTAACAACAGTAGGTCCTCAACATTTTTGTTGAATTAAAAAAAGGGATTCTATGAGTAAACAAATTAGTAAATAAAATACTGTAATGGTTGAGGAAGTGCTAAGTTTAAGGGGGAAATAACCCAGATAATTATGTATGTATGATGACAGATTTATGTATGCAGGCAAAATTTTAAAACATGCTAAAAGCTAGATTACATTATCATTGCTGTTTCTTACTACACTTTTTAAAATTATTCCTTTCCTTAGCAAACAAAGTTATTTTAAAAATCAGCATCAAGAATTCCCTATAATCCAAATTTCATTGTGCTTTCATTAATAACTATTGTTATTCTGTCTAAAAATAAATGACATATCATTTTGAAGCTGTGCCCCACAGGGTTCATGAGGCTGAAACTAGCAGAATGTTGAATGCTTGTTTTTCAGAGAATCGTTTCTCCCTAATCAACTATTGTGTCTTTTCAGACCCTACTAACAAATCCACTAGCTGTTTCTGCACAAGACTGAACTCAAGGTCAACTGACATGGTGCCAGCCTGTGAACAAGCAAGGCTCTGCATTCTTTCACAGAGATAACGAGACTAAGACCCCATTCCAGTTTACACCAGCTTTCGGAGCATGCCCACAGCCCCTTCTCCCTGCCCTAATATAACCTCCTGATGTGAGGGGCTGAATTTTTCCTCCTTCTGTTGTTAAATCCCTACCCCAAAGTGAATGAGATTTATGTTACATATATGTTTGCTTAATATGTGTGGCCCATCTTTCCTCATGAATAGCCATAAGTTTCTCTGCCCTTTTCATCAATATGTATGTCATCTCCTACCCTGAATTTCCCCTTTAAAAACTCCACTTCTTCACCTGGAACCTCAGAGCTGGTCCTTGGACACCAATCCACCATCTTCCCAGGTTGCTGGCCTCCTAAACAAAGCACTCTTTCCTTTCCAAACAACACTTGTCCCTTGAGTATTGCCTTTTGAGTGGCAAACAGCCAAACTTGGGTTTCAATAACAATTTCATAGAAATTACTTTGCAAAAGTTTATATTTTGAAAGCAAAGTATACTGGAAAAAATGCATTTTGAAACTAGAAAGTATATTTTTTCATAGCAAAACCACTACCACATGATCTCCCTGATATGAGGAAGTGGAGATGCAACGGGGGTGGGAGTTAAGGTGGTAGGAAAAGTAAAAATGAAAGAAGATGGGATCGGGAGGGAGAAAAACCAAAAGAGACTCTTAATGTCATAAAACAAACTGAGGGGGGTGGGGGGAAGAGGGGTTGGGTGAGGGTGGTGGGGTTACATCATATGTTTAAATAAAGCCTAAATAATGTAAAAAAAAAAAAAAACACACAAGTATACCTAGAAGAGTCTAAATTCAATTTATTCTGGTCATAGTAAATAAATTTTATTCCTGCTGCCTCAGGATTTATAATCAATAAAAAAAAATAAAAAAAAACAAATTTTAATTTCTCTTTTTTATATTCTTTTATGTCAATATCTAACAATCTTATGAATTTATCAAGCTTACATATTTGCTCTAAGTTTGACATATATGTTAAAGATGTTATTTTTTTACTCATTCTCATTTTGAAGTCTATCTCAGAATACAAATGTTACATGGGTACAATGTTCATTTTAGAAGTTGCATTTGGCCTGTAAGCAATAAAAATAATTCATATTTATTTTTGGAGACTAAAATTTCTGGTCAACTTTTAAACTCCGTAAGTATCACTCTATGACTTTTATAGCAAAATGTATCAGCTTCAGAATCCAAACACACGTTTTTCTATTGGTAAGCTCAAACACAAAGAATTAAAATATAGACGTTCTTAAGTATGTTCAATTTTTCTTCATTGGGTAATTACCTAAAATAGCCTGAAAGCTAAATTTTAAAATAACATAATTCTGTGGAGAATTCAAAATGGCATAGGAAGAACCTGATCTCTTCCCTCCCATGGACCTAACCAACCTACAACCATATATGGAAAAATTCCCTCTGACGGGGATGAAGAAAGTGGATGAACAGAGCCCCTGTACTAAGGGACATCAATAAAAAATGTAGAAGAGGCAGAGATACAGTCTCACTAAGAAGAAAAAAAAAAAAAAAACACCTCAGGCACAGCACTCCATGTTTAGGAGGATATCTCAAAGTTACACAGCTTTACACTGAGTGAAAGATGTGAGCTCCAGGTCATGCAACTTAACCCTTAGATTCTGCACAGGAGACATGAGTCCTCAAAATACCTAACTCTAAAAACTGATAAGGAATATGTTTTACTACCTTGTTCTTCCATGCTGATCCTGGCACTGGTGAGTGCCGTTTTAGAATCCTTCCTCTAGAGTGCTAATGTCAGAGGGCATGCTCCATAAAGGGCATCAAACAACCCTATGCCTTGGTCAGGCCTTGCAGCTGACAAGGCAATAACCCCATCCACAATGCCCCTTCAGCAGTCACAGCCAGGTATCCCAGCCAGCTGGGCCAGAGGCCATTCCCACCTATCATGTGCCCACAACAGTCATGTATCCACCACAACAGGAGGGTGCACATAGCCTACACAAGGGATACTCCTGGAACACCTGGCTCCTGTGTCCAGGAAGATTTGCACTTCTGGGCCCCACAAGACAACACCTACATAAAGTCAGGCAAAGGAATATGTTCTAAATGAATGAACAAGACAAAATCTTGGTAAAAGAACTAAATAAAATGGAGTAAACAATCTACCTGATAAAGAGTTCATAGTAAAGGTTATAAAAATATTCACCAAACTCAGGAGAAGAATGGATGAAAACAGTGAGAATTTCAACAAAGAGATAGAAAATATAAGAAAGCACCAACCAGAGCTGAAGAATACAATAACAAAATGTTAAATATGCTAGAGGGAATAAACAGCAGATTAGATGATACAGAAAAATGGATCAGCAATCTGGAAGTCAGGATAGTGAAAATAACCCAAACCAAACAGCAAAGAGAAAAATAATTTTAAAACTGTGTAGTTTAAGAGACTTTGGGACAATATTAAGTATACTAATATTCACATTAGAACTCATACCACTCAATATCAAAAAACAGTCCAGTTAAAAACTGGGCAGAGGGGCGCCTGAGTGGCTCAGTCGGTTAAGCGGCTGCCTTCGGTTCAGGTGATGATCCGAGGGTCCTGGGATCGAGCCCCGCATCGAGCTCTCTGCTCAGGGGGGAGCCTGCTTCCCCCCTCTCTCTCTGCCTGCCTCTCTGCCTACTTGTGATCTCTCTCTCTCTGTCAAATAAATTAATAAGAAAAAAAAAACTGGGCAAAAAGGACACCTGGGTGGCTCAGATGGTTAAGTAAGTGTCTGCCTTCAGCTCAGGTCATGATCTCCAGGTCCTGGGATCCAGCCCCATGTCAGGCTACCAACCCAGCAGGGAGTCTGTTTCTCCCTCTCCCTCTGCCTCTCCCCTAGCCTGTGCTCTCTGTCTTTCTTTCTCAGATGAATAAATAAATTTTTTTTTTTTAGATTTTATCCATTTATTTGACAGAGATCTCAAGCAGGCAGAGAGAGAGAGAGAGAGAGAGAGAGGGAAACAGGCTCCCTGCTGAGCAGAGAGCCCGATGTGGGATTCGATCCAGGACCCTGAGATCATGACCTGAGCCGAAGGCAGCAACTTAACCCACTGAGCCACCCAGGCACCCCAAATAAATAAAATCTTAAAAAAAAAATTGGGCAGAAGAACTGAAAGGACATTTTGCCAAAGAATATATACAGATGATCAACAGGCATATGGAAAGGTGTTCCACATCACTAACCATCAGGAAAATGCAAATCAAAACCACACTGAGATATGGCATCACACCAATCAGAATGGCTAGTATCAAAAAGACAAGAAATAGGGATGCCTGGGTGGCTCAGTTGGTTAAGCAGCTGCCTTCGGCTCAGGTCATGATCCCAGCGTTCTGGGATCGAGTCCCACATCGGGCTCCTTGCTCGGCAGGGAGCCTGCTTCTCCCTCTGCCTCTGCCTACCACTCTGCCTGTGCTCGCTCTCTCTCTAACAAATAAATAAATAATCTTTAAAAAAAAAAAAAAAAAAAAGACAAGAAATAACAAGTGTTGGTGAAGATGTATACAGAAGGCAACCGTTGTGCACTGTTGTCAGGAATGTAAACTGGTACAGCCACTCTGGAAAATAGAATAAAGGCTCCTCAAAAAATTAAAAATAGAGTTATCATTTGACCCAGCAATTCTGCTTCTATGTATTTATCTGATGAAAATGAAGACACTAATTCAAAAAGACACAGGTATCCCAATTTTTGCTGCAGCATTATTTACAATAGCCGAGATACAAAAGCAACCTAAGTATCCACTGATAGATGAATGAATAAAGAAGATGTGGTAAATACATATAATGGAATATTACTCAACCACAAGAGAGAATGAAATCTTGTCATTTGTGACAACCTGGGTAGACCTACAGAGTATTAGGTTAAGTGAGAAAAGTCAGAGAAAGCTAAATACTGTATGACTTGCCTTATATATGGAATCAAAAACAAAACAAACAAGACTCACAGATACAGAGAACAAATTGATGGTTGTTTCAGGGGAGGGAGGTAGGGGATGGATAAGAATAAATGAAAGGAATTAAAAGGTATAATCTTCCATTTATAAAATAAGTAAAGATATAGGATGTAAATTACAGCATAGAGAATATAGTCAATAATTTTGCAACAATTTTGCATGGTGACAGATTGTGACTTGTCTTACTGTGCTGATTTTTTTCCAATGTATATAAATATCAAATAACTATGTTTTCCACCTGAAACTAATATAATATTATGTATCAATTACTCTTCAATAGAAAATAACATAATTCAGTCTAATGTTCTAGATCTTATTTATCCTTTATATCTATTGTCATAAAAATCTTGATATACTCTACGGTACTCTGAAAATCTCCTCCATCTATAAAATAAGTAAGCACCTATTCTACAGAACTTCTTTGCTTTCTGTCTTGAGATCACTAGCCAGGGTTCAAGTTAGTGAGTAGGGGGATTAGTAGGTTGGAAAAATGAGAAACTGATAAAAGACTGGGAGATATAAATGGAGGTTTCACTTGATGATGAGTTCTTGTGTGTCCTTTTTGCCTCATATATCCCAGATTTGAAGCTGAAGGAGCTGAAATTGATATGCCAATGGGCACAGATAAAAACAGCCCCAATAAAAGCCTGCTTCCTCTAGTCACAGAACAAAGAAAAAAACAGCTTAGCAAGACGAAAACCCTTTTGGCTAATAACCTCTCTACTTGAGCCAAACACCACACACAAAAAAAGTATAACCCCATCTCCACTCATGCAGCAAAGGCTGAGTGGGGAACTGAGTCTTCCACCTTTAAGAGGCTGTAACAAGGTACCCAATACTCTCACTGCAGTGGTATTGGAGAAGGCCAGACAGGGAGCTGGGACTTCTAGACCTCCATCTCCATAGACCACTAACAAGGGTCTGCTCCTCCCACTGCATCAGTGGAGACTGTGTAAGCAACATGGACCTTCACCGCCCCCCCAGCAGAAACAAACTTCTTCTCCTCTTCTACACTGAGGATGATGTCATAGGAGGCCAGAAGAAAGGCAGGACTTCTATCTCCACAGAGTGGTAACAAAGGCATTCCCCCTGTTGTATCAGTGGAGACCACATGGGGTATTAAAAATTCCCAATCCCACCCTGCAATAATGAAGAGACCCACACAGTGTGAGGATCTGACCTTCTACTTCTGGAAGTACTGATATAGCACCCTTCCTTCTCCTGGAAGGACACAGTCCAAGAAATCCCACTAAAACAAGAAAGGCAAGTTTAAACAAGATTCAGAATCTCATAAAATAATATGAAAATGTTCAGGTTTCAAAAGAAATCACTCATCATACGAAGAACAAGAGAAGATCTCAAATTGAATTTTTTAGAAAATATGATCGGTAGATACCAACACCAAGATGAAAAATGTATTAGAATTATCTGAGAAAGGTTTTAAAACATGGATGATAAAAATGCTTCAATCAGGTATGGTGAACATTTGTTTGAAATCTTTTGAAAAATAGAGAGCCTTAGCAAAGAAATACAAAATCTAAGCAAAGAAAGAAAGAAAGAAAGACCAAATGGAGATTTTATTACTATAAAATATATTAAGCAAAATATAAATTTCAGTGAGTGAGCTCAACAGAAAAATGGAAGGGGCAGAGGAAAGAATCAGTGGATTAGAAGATATAACCAAAGAAATTATCCCATCTTGATAAAACAGAGAAAGTCAACTAGAAAAAATGAAAAACCTCAGGGATCTGTGGGACTATAACAAAGGATCTAACAGTTGTGTCATCAGAGACGCAGAAAGTTGGGAGAAAGATAGCAGATCTGAAAAGATACTCAAGAAAATAATAGCTGAGGAAAGCATGGGTGGCTCAGTGGGTTGAATGTCTGACCTTGGCCCAGTCATAATCCCAGGGTCATGGGATCAAGTCCCACATCAGCTTCCTTTCTCAGCAGGAGCTGAACAAATACAAAGAAATCCATACCAAAACATAGAATTTAACTTCCAAATAATAGAGACCAAAAGAAGTCTTGAAGGTGGCTAGAGAAAAACAAAAGTTTACCCTCAGGGGGAAAAACAATACAAATGAAGTGGAGTTCTCATCAGAAGCCATAGAGGTCAGAAGGAGGTACCACAATTATTTTTTATGTGCTAAAAGAACTGTCAACCCACAACTATTACTAGTGAAAATATCCTTCAGAAATGAAGTGAATGTCAAGACCTCCTCAGATGGCGGAAAACTAGAGCAATTTGTTACCAGCAGCGTTATCCAAAATAATGGATAAAGGAAATTCTCTAAAAGTAAACAATGAAAGACATCAGGAAAAAAAGCAAGAACAAGGTAAGCAAAAATAAACAAAAATTTTAACACTTTCTAATTAGGTTCTTTTTTTTTTTTAAAACAAGGGCGGGATCTTTTTTTTTTTTTTTTAATTTATTTCTTTGACAGATTGCGAGTAGGCAGAGAGGCAGGCAGAGAGAGAGGGGGAAGTAGGCTCCCCGCTGAGCAGAGAGCCCAATGCAGGGCTCAATCCTAGGACCCCGAGATCATGACCTGAGCTGAAGGCAGAGGCTTTAACCCACTGAGCCTCCTAGGTGCCCCCTTCTAATTAGGTTCTAAGAAATATTTACAATTCTATCATAAATAGAAATGTTAAAGAGATGTTAAAAAATGTAACATCACACAAACTGGCAAAATGACACTAGTAGACCGTAACAAGTTATGTACATGTAATTAGTATTTACAACAACCACTAAACAAGATAGACAAAGAAATATACTTAAAAACAATATAGAAAACTCAAAATGTCATTCTAGAATGTTAAAGTAACCTTCATGAAAACAAGAAACAGAAAAGAGGGAGATTAAAAAAATGAAACATAAAAGAAAATATAAAACAATAGAATGAAACCCTAACATATCAATACTTATATTAAATTTAAATAATCTAAATATACAAATCAAAACATGAGAGTGGTGGAGCAGTTTAAAAGTCATAAATCAACAATATATGTTGTCTGCAAGAAAGTCACTTCAAATACAGTGATACAGACATGCTGAATGGAAAAGGATTGAAAAGAAATGTCAAACATATGACCTCTCTAAGGTCATGGTATCTCTGTAGTAACGAAAATAGTATACTTATTCTTCATATTCTTCATAAAGAGAGTTTAATGACTTAACCAGAAATTTTTTTTTAATCTTTCTAAAAAATCTAGCTTCAGACAGAACCACACAGAAACAGTTTACCTCCTTTTGTATTTAAAAAAGAGTATGTAGGGGCACCTGGGTGGCTCAGTGGGTTAAGGCCTCTGCCTTCGGCTCAGGTCATGATCCCAGGATCCTGGGATCGAACCCCACATCGGGCTCTCTGCTCGGCAGGGAGCCTGCTTCCCTCTCTCTCTTTCTGCCTGCCTCTCTGCCTACTTGTGATCTCTGTCAAATAAATAAAATCTTTAATAAAAAAAATAAAAATAAAAAAGAGTATGTAGCATACTTGTCTAACATTCTAGGTAAGGGATATGGCTGTAATTAACAAACTAAAAGACTAATGGTCCACGTTAATAGGGCTATAATATAGGCAGAAGAGGCAAGGTTTTCAAGGTTGTAGGACGGTATGAACCTATTAGTCTCTTGTGGAATTTATCATCCGAAGCTCAATGGACATAGTCTCCTGGTTTACTACTCTTCCCATACAGAAGACATCAATCAGGTACACTGGGCTAAGTGGATAGTTATCTTTAATCTGTGAAATAGCCTACTGCTCCAGAATTTATCAGAATCTAAAGGCATTATCTATTATTCTTAGATCTATGATCAAAGGATAAGGCAATGTCCAATTCTGTAAGCACTCCCCACTAGGCTGGACAGATCCCAAACTATGGGTATAGTGAGAAACAGTAGGAAGGTCTATACTTTGGCAAGATCTCCACATTCAAAGGTAGCCATCAAAGAAGAAATGTACCATGAAACTCCATGGAAAGTCTTCTAGAAATCTGATAAGGTGTGGACTCCTTTTTCTTAATTAGTATTTAACCTAAGTGCTTTTTTATTTCTTTTCCAAAAAGCATGCTGTGTACAGTTCCTTTTCTTCTGTGAGAGAAAAATGAGTGAACACCAGTTCTATCAGACCTTCACACCCACAGAAAATTATCTTTCTACTGATACTGCAGAGAGGATGGGGGAAAGAATTTCCCTGGATAGTTTCAGTCTTACCTGCAAAGTGCTAATGTGAACAGGAGTGCCTGTACCATTGACAGTATTCTTTTTAGCAGTATTTCCACCTTTCCCATCTGCTTGCTCAGCCTTAGCAATTCTGGCTTTTTCTGCTTCAACTCTTTTGGGGTTATTCAACATCACCTGGACGACAGCATACTCCACCAGGGAAGCAAACCCAAAGAGAAGACAAGCAATGAGCCATACATCAAGAGCTTTCACGTAGGATACTTTGGGAAGTTCAGCAGCAAGGGTTGTACACTCAGAGGCCAAGCTGAGTACTGAGAAGATACCTACAGAAATAGAAATGGGAGTTAAAGTTGCTTTTTACCCCTGTGAAATGTTCTGCAAACATTACTTTTGGACAATATCCCTCTCCAGTAAGTTGCAATACTCTTCAGGGCTCTTTCAAGCTCAAAGAGTAGAAAAAACAATACTAACATATTTTTATCTTCATATTTGTGAATGTAGTTGGAGATGTTTGTAAATATTTAATATTTAAAAGTAAACAAATTTTAACCAAGGTGTAAAAACACAATTTAGACCAGATTTAAATACTATAGATGTCTAAAACTATTTTGTAGTATCTCATAGAAAGCCACAAAGCTCTCTAATTAGAGTTATTTCATTTTTTGCTTTATTTTAGACAGTTATAGAACTGAATTTTACCCAATGAAGAACTAAACCTGAGCAAGAATAGAACATATAAAGTAGTTTTCTGATAAGTTTCACAATTAAAAAACAAAATCTAATAGAAAAGATGAAGATAGAGCATTCCTGATTATTTCGGGGAAACAAATGATTTCAGCTTTTCAAGGAAAGAATAATATTCTGCTATATGTAATATTAGCCACTTATAGAAAGCTAACTAGTTATATATCAATTTTAAGTCAAATAATTGTAAGATCCCAAAGGAAAATTGCATTAATTTATATCCCTCCTTTTCTTTCCACTTGCCATACTCCCAGCCTTTCCCTTTAGTCTTTGTCTCCCCTCCTTCATATTTTCAGAAGAGGGGATGGGCAAATATGACACACTGGTACTAACTACCAATAATACACTGGATCAGAAAAAATCTTATATGATGTTAAGGGAGACTCACTTTCAGCCACGTAGGAAACAGGTTTGCCTTGACTCTGTGAGTCCATTTCACTCATGGGGCAAAGTACCTTTTTAATTCTTAGATTTGACCACCCCTGAGAGTTAATAATACGTTATCCTAACAAAGATGTACTTGGCTCTCTTTTCTCTTGCCTTGGAAATATGGCAAGTACTATACTAGTATTAATAATCAGTTAAAACATTGAAAAATATATTCCATCAGTTGAATACTGAGGCTCTTGAAACTTACAGAGTTTGTTGGTTTGTTTTTTTGTAAGTATGCAAGAGTTTAAAGAATCTCTACTAGAAAGAAAGGTTTCTAGCAGATGGAAACAATATTACTTAGAATATAAAGACTTGATAAACATCTAATTTGCTATTATACTAATTATCCTTAGTCCTGAGGAAAACTAAGAACTAATTAATAGGACTATATTTTATTTATTTTTTATTTTATTTTTTATAACCATATAATGTATTTTTTTAAAGATATTTATTTATTTATTAGAGAGAGAGAGCACGAGCTCAGGCAGACAGAGTGGTAGGCAGAGGCAGAGGGAGAAGCAGGCTCCCTGCTGAGCAAGGAGCCCGATGCGGGACTCGAGCCCAGGACACTGGGATCATGACCTGAGCCGAAGGCAGCCGCTCAACCAACTGAGCCACCCAGGCGTCCCCATATAATGTATTATTAGCCCCAGAGGTACAGGTCTGTGAATCGTCAGGCTTACACACTTCACAGCACTCACTATAGCACATACCCTCCCCAATGTCCATAACCCCACCACCCTCTCTGGACCCCCCTACCCCCGGCAACTCTCAGTTTGTTTTGTGAGATTAAGAGTCTCTTATGGTTGTCTCCCTCCTGATCCCATCTTGTTCATTTATTATTTTCCTACCCCCCAAACCCCTTATGGTGTATCTCCACTTCCTCATATCAGGGAGATCATATGATAGTTGAACAGGACTATATTTTAAAAGATAGCATAGGTCTTAATGTTTCTAACCTGAAGTGGAAAATAACATAAAAATCCAAGGTCCTATCACTTATTTCTTGAAACTGCAGTGAGTTATACCTATGGGCATTAACTTGGCAAACGATATTTCCTCATCAATTCTTAATCAAATGTTATATGTCAACCTATCAATAAAAAATAAGCCTTATTAATTCCTTGAGATAGAATATATTGACACACCATTCTCCATGTTTCCATAGTATTTCATGTTCATCAATAACAGAGAATGTATCAAACTTAGTAGTATACCTGAATATTTTTTGATATATTAGAAACTTCATGAGAAAATGGAGAATAATGTCAGATTATAGAGGGTCTTAAAAGCCCTATAATGAATTTACCATAATTTGGTAGAAAATATTAAGAAACTGTAAGCTGAGGGAAGAGAAATGATATTATCAAAAGAATGTCGAATAACATTACTCTGATAGGGATATACAAAACAGACTAAGAAAGGAAAAAATAGCAGTTTCAGAAAGAAAGCATGAGAAAAGAAGGATAGGACTAATATAAAAGGATTTTGGAGAGAACATTTTAAAAGACTTGGTTATTGAATGAAGGAAGAAGGAAAAGATCGAGACAACTTTCTGAAAAACAGAATAACTAGAAAAGTACCCATGAAAGATGGGAAGAAGAGACTTAGAAAAGATAATGACTTTGGTAATGAAAATACTGAGTTAGGTTAGATAAAGGCCAATAAACTGATGACCATGACAGAGCACAAAGCACGTGAGAGTTTTGTAAAAGGGAAGAAAGATCAGCCAATATCACGAAGATGGAGGTCATGCTGAAGATGCAGAAAGCTTTGTGAGGAAAAGATGCTGGAGTGTCAGAGAAAGGAAACCAAAGAAAGAGAGAAGGGACTTTCCTTTAAAAAGAATTATATGCCATTAATAGATGTAGGGTGGGAGGGAAAGAGAAAGGAGATATTTATAATTTCAGGTATTGAGTGCAAGACCATGATAGTCAATTCTATTGGGATTTTTATCATTTCAAAGACAAAAGAATAGAAATGGAGATGAGTTCTGGAAGACAAGAATGTGAATATCATTGTATGCCTTCTCTTTAGGAAATCATATTAAAACAAGAAATATCCTTTTTTTTTTTTAATCCTAAAATAGGAAATCATGGGGCCACCTGGGTGGCTCAGTCAGTAAAGTGGCAAACTCTTGATTTCAGCTTAGGTTATGATCTTGGGGCATGAAATTGAGCCCCGCCTCAGGCTCTGCCCTCAGCACAGAGTCTGCTTCAGATTTTCTCTCTCTCCCTCTCCCTCCACCCCAATCACCACTCACATACTCTCTCTCTCTCTCTCTCAACAAATAAATAAAATCTTTTTTAAAAAGGAAAGCTGAGCAAATAATATTCATTTAGACAAACATTGTGACATTATCTTGATATATTCTTCAAATAAAATTACTTCATTGTTAAATAATGCATAGTGAATTTTTATCTGCATTTTGATAAATCATAAGCCAATCAAAGGATATTCCACTGCTGGGTATCTACTCAAAGCAAGTGAAAACTCTAATTTGAAAAGATATATGTACCCCTAAGTTCACTGTAGGATTATTTACAATAGCAAGATATGAAAGCAACCAAGTGCCCAATGATAGATAAATGGATAAAGAAGATGAGTGTGTGTGTGTGTGTGTGTGTATGTGTGTGTGTGTGTTTATGTATATATATGTATATATTTATGTATATATATACACATAAGTGTGTGTGTATACACAGTGTAATATTACTCAACCATAAAAAAATGAGATCTTGCCATTTGCAGCAATAAGGATGGAGCTAGAGAGTAGAATAGAATGCTAATATATAACAAATGCCATGAACTGGTCAAGGAGTAACTGCAAGTGTTCACATATCTGTCTAAACTCCAAATAATTTTTATACCATTAAGTGATAAACTATTTATTAAATTCATAGATGTGGAATTACAATTAATAAAATGAAAATTCATTTAGAAGTACTACTGAATTATATTAGGATGTTATCATTTCATAATGCCTTAATCAAAGGATACTAAAGGAAAACCATTATTAATATCATATGGGAATCCAAAAAGACTTTTTGACATGTCTGAAAGAGGTCCTGCTCCAGAGGAAAAGAGTATAAGAAAGAAATGTATGTATGCGTGGTCTGCTAGAAGTCTGAGTTGTAACCTAACTTATCAATCTTTTTGACTAAAAGTTATTTGTTAAAAAAATTCCTTTTTAGCAGCAGTTCGAGTGTTTTATGTACCAGAGAAAGGGAATGTTCTGTATAATTTATAACAGTTAGTTCCATAGTTGCTTGCTTAGTTATTTCCATACTTAAAGAAGTAACTAAGGACAAAAGTCTTAACCTAAAATTCACAGGGGGGGCTTTCATGTTTGTTAACAATGGAAAAGGTAAATCAAAACGAGATTTTTGATTATCCAGTATATTTTCATGTGTTTATTAGCCCTCTGTAAATCTCTTGGAAAAACATCTATTCAAGTCTTCTGCACATTTTTTAACTGGACTTTTTTTCTGTTTTGTTTTTGCTTTTGTTTTTTTTGCTATTGAGTTGTATAAGTCTTTGTATATTTTGGATATTAACATATCATATCATATGATAGCATATCATATCATATGATAACATATCAGATATATGATTTGCAATTATTTTCTCCAATCCAGTAGGTTATTTTTTCACTTTAATTGATGGTTTCTTTTGCTGTGCAGAGGCTTTTTAGTTTGATACAGTCCCATTTGTTTATTTTTGCTCTTCATATTTTTGCTTTTGATGTCAAATTCAAAAAATAATCACCAAGACCTATGTCAGGGAGCTTGCCACCTGTTTACTGTTAGGAGATTTATGGTTTCAGGTCTAATACTTAGTCTTTAATCCATTTGGCATTAATTTTTGTGCATTTTATAAGTTAGTGGTCCAGTTTCATTCTTTTGCAGATGACAGTCCAATTTTCCAGCACTACTGAAGAGACTGTCCTTCTCCAACTGTATATTCTTGGCTCCGCCATCGTAAATTAATTGACCATATATGCATGGGTTTATTTCTAGGCTCTCTATTTTGTTTCATTAATCTGTGTGCCTATTTTCAATGTCAATACCATACTGTTTTAACTACTATAGCCTTGTAGTATAGTTTGAAATCAGGGAGGGTGGATACCTCCAGTTTTGCTTTTCTTTGTCAAGACTGCTCTGGCTATTCAGGATTTTTTTGTAACTACATACAAATTTTAGGATTATTCTATTTCTGAGAAAAATGCTATCAGAATTTTGATAGAGATTTCACTAAATTTGCATACTGCTTGGAGTAATATAGACATTTTAACAATATTAATCTAATCCATGGGTATGGAATATCTTTCCATTTATTTGCACTGTCTTCAATTTATTTAATGACATATAGTTTTCAATAGACAGCTCATTTATATCCTTGGTTAAATTTATTCCTAAATATTTTATACTTTTTAATGCAATTGCAAATAGGATTTTCTAAATTTCTCTTATAGTTCATAATTAGTATAAAGAAACACAATAGATTTTTATGTGTTATTTTGTACCTTGCAACTTTACTTAATTCATTTATTAATTCTAGCCATTCTTTGGAGTGTTCAGGGTTTTCTGTGTATAATATGTCATCTGCAAATAGTGACAGTTTAATTCTTCCTTTCCAATTTAGATGTTTTTTATTTCTTTTTCTTGCTTAATTGCTTGGGCTAGGACTTCCAATACTATGTTAAATAAAAATATCAAGAGTGGATATCCTTGTCTTATTCCTGATCTTAGATAAAAAGCTTTCAGTTTTTCATTATTGAGTATAATATGTTGACTGTGGGCTTGTTACATATGGGTTTTATTATGTTGAGGTACAGTCTCGCTATATCTACTTTCTTGAGAGTATTTTTTAAATCATAAATGGATGTTAAGTGTATCAAATGTTTTTTCTGTATCTACTGAGGTGATCATAGGGGTTTTATCATTCATTTTGTTAATGTGGTGTATCACACTGACCAATGTATAGATGTTAAATCATTTTTGCATCTCTGGAAAAAAATTCACTTGATCATCGTGAATAATCATTTTAATGTACTCTTAAATTAGATTTGCTAGTATTTTGTTGAGGATTTTGCATGTATATTCACCAGGAATATTGGCCTGTAATCTTTTTTTTTTTTTTTAAGATTTTTTTATTTATTTGACAGTCAGAGACCACAAGTAGGCAGAGAGGCAGGCAGAGAGAGAGAGAGGAGGAAGTAGGCTCCCCGTGGAGCAGAGAGCCCGATGCAGGGCTCTATCCCAGGACCCTGAGACCACGACCCGAGCCGAAGGCAGCAGCTTAATCCACTGAGCCACCCAGGCGTCCCGGCCTGTAATCTTTTTAATCATTTTTGTCTGTTTTTGGTACCAAAGTAATGCTGACCTTATAAAATGTTTGGAAGAGTTCTCCTGTCTTCTATTTTTTGGAAGAGTTTGAGAAAAATTGGTATTAATTCTTTAAATGTTTGATAGAATTCATCAGTGATGCTGTCCAGTCTAGGACTTTTGCTTTCTGGGAGGTTTATTATTACTGATTCAATCTCCTTGTTGGTAATCCATCTGTTTGAATTTGCTATTTTATCATGATTTGGGCTTGGTAGATTGTATATTTATCCATTTCCTCTAGGCTGTCTGTTTATTGGTGTATAATTGTTCCTAATAGTCTCTTGTGACACTTCATTTTTGTTGATATCAGTTGTAACGTCTCTTTTTTCCTGATTTTAGTGATCTGCTCCCTGCTGAGCAGAGAACCAGATACGGGACTCGATCCCAGGACCCTGAGATCATGACCTGAGCAGAAGGCAGAGGCTTTAACCCACTGAGCCACCCAGGCGCCCCAAGTCCATATGTTCTAACATACCACTTAAGGCTGATGTTTTGTGATCTTCTGTCTGGATGGTCTATCCATTGGTATAAATGGGGTATTAGAGTCTCTTTCTATTATGTATTGGTGTCTATTTCTCCCTTTAGGTCTGTGAATATTTGCTTTATATATTTATGTGCTCCTATGTTGGGTGCATAAATATTTACAAATGTTATGTTCTCTTGTTGGATTGGCCTCTTTGTCATTATGTAATGCCCTTCTTTGTCTCATTATAGCCTCCTTTTCTTAAAAAAGAATTTATTTATTGGAGAGATAGTGAGAGAGAGGATGAGTGGGATGAGAGGCAGAGGGAGAAGTAGACTCCCCACTGAACAGGGGGCCTGATGTAGTGCTTGATCCTAGGACTCTGGAATCATGACCTGAGCAAAAGGCGGACACTTAACAAACTGAGTCACCCAGGTGCCCCTACAGTCTGTATTTAAAAGTCTATTTTGTTAACATAAGTATAGCTATTTCAGTTTTGTTTCCATCTGAATGGAATATCTTTTTATTAAAGTAACATGATACATTAAATCATACATTAAAATAATAAGATTTCCTTTTTAGATAAAATTATAAATAGGTCATCGTTTAATAACAGAGCTTCTAAATACATGAAGCATAATTTTTTATAGTGTGAGATATTTAATATCTCTCACACCAATAGCTATAAAAATAACTAGACAAAAGACATAAAAGACTTCAATAGTACTATCAACCAACTTGACTCCATTGATATTTACAGAATACTACACCCAACCATGACAAATATTCTTTGAATGTGAACATGGTATAGTTACCAGGAGATATATACTGGTCTGGGCCATAAAAAAAAAGAGTTCCAATAAACAAAAGTTTGAAATAATATTCTGACAAAATCAGAGAGCATTAAAATAAAATTAAAATCATGTTCAGGTACTCACTAAAAGTCTAAATATTTGGAAATCAAACAAAATCCATGGGCCAAAGAAGAAATCACAAAAGAAATCAGAAAATATTTTTAACTGAAAGAAGATGAAAATACAACATATCAAAATTTTGTGGGGGAACCTGGGTGGCTCAGTGGGTTAAAGCCCTGCCTTCAGCTCAGGTCATGATCCCAGGGTTCTGAGATCAAGCCCCACATCGGGCTCTCTGCTCTGCAGGGAGTCTGCTTACTCCTCTCCCTCTGCCTGCTTGTGATCTCTGTCTGTCAAATAAATAAATAAAATCTGTAAAAAACAATTTTGTGGATAGTAGCTAAAGTAGTGCTTATAGGGATATTTATAACTTTAAATGCTCGTATTAGAAAAAAAATATCTAAAATCAATTATCTTAGCTTCCACTTTAAGCATCAAAAAGATACATTTAAATCCAAACTAATTAAAAAGAAGAATTTAATAAAGAGCTAAAAATCAACAAAAAGGAAAACAGAAAAGATAAATGAAATGAAATCTGAGATTTTGAAAATGTCAAGAAATGGGCAAGCCTTTAGCTAGAATGATTAAGAATAAAGAGAATTAACAATTTAACAATATCAGGAACAAAATCTGGAATACCACTACAGCCAGATGTCAAAGGGATAAAGAAATATTATCAACATTTTTTGTGCTAATGATTTTTGCAACTCATGTAACATCTAGAAATCAATCAATATAATTCACCAAAATAAATATAAAAACCCATCTAAATATTTAAATACATGCAGAAAAAGTATTTGACAAAATTCAATCAAATATAAACTCAATCCAAATTCAATCAAATTTTATCATACATGATTAAAAAAAAAAACTCTGAGCCAACTAGAGAGAAAATGGAATCTATGCAACCCAATTAAGACAGCTACAAAAAATCTATAGCTACTACCACACCCAATAATGATTGGCTCAGTTATTTCTACTTAGAATCAGGAATAACCCCTGTCTCAACAATTCTATTCAACATTACACTAGAGATCTACAATAAGGTGAGAAGATCAAATGTTAGGGAGTATGTGAAGCAAATGGTACCATCTTTTTTATAAACTCTACAGTGGTATTTTATAAAAGTAAAACATATTTTGATATCATCTCACATCTGTCAGAATGGCTAAAATCAAAAACACAAGAAACAACAAGTGAGGCTGTGGTGAGGATGTGGAGAAAAAAGAACTCTTGTACACTGTTGGTGCAAATGCAAACTGGAGCAACCACTGTGGAAAACAGCAAGGAGGTTCCCTAAAAAATTAAAAATAGAACTACCCTGTGACCCAGTAATTGCAGTACCAGGTATTTACCATAAAAATACAGAAACACTATTTCAAAGGGATATATGCCCCCCATGTTTATTACAGCATTATTTGCGATAGCCAAATTATGGAAGCAGCCCAAGTATCCATCCGTAGATGAATAAAGAAAATGTGGTATGTGTGTGTGTGCGTATACCACATATATACCCATACATACACACACGTAAACATACCATGGAATATAATTCAGACATGAAAATTATGAAATAGCCCTTTACAACAACATGGATGGAGCTAGAAAGTATAATGTTAAGCAAAATAAGTCAGTCAGAGAAAGACAAATGCTATACATATATACATACTATTCATATGTGGAACTGAAGAAATTTAAGAAACAAAACAAATGAGCAAAATTTAAAAATGACAACAGAGAGAGACAAATCAAAAAACAGACTCTTAACTATAGAGAACAAAGTGATGGTTACCAGAGGCGACAAGGATGGGGGGATGGGTGAAATAGGTGAAGGAGATTAAGAGTACACTTATGATGAGCACTGAATAATGTATAGAATGGCTGAATCACTACATTGTACACCTGAAACTAAAACATGGAATATTTACTATCAGGCCTTTTACAGGAGTTTGCTGATCCCTGGGACAAATCCACTTTGTACTAGCAAAGTCCAGTCTGTCCACCAGATCTCATCCCCTCTCACTTCTCAAGGATTCTACTCCTGCACTTCTTCCAGCTTTCATTTTTTCCTTTGTTAATGTTTGTTTTCCACCTAAAATAAACATAATATGATTTTGTCCACCTTAAAAACAAAACCCAGAAACCTGTCAACTCCTATTCCCACCCCAGCTATTTCCCTATTCTCTTTTTCTTTTCTTAGTTAACAATCTCCAATGGGTTGTTTATACTGGATGCCAATGGTTCCTCCCCTCATATTCTCTCTTGAAGTCACTCCAACCAAGCTTTCCTCTTGTCACTCTACGGAAACTGTCCTTATCATGGACACCAGTGACTTCCCCAGGCTGATGAATCCAATGACAATATTTAGCCCCAAACTTACTTGATTTATAAGCAACTTAACTGATCACTTCCTTCACCTAGAAATGCTTTCTCCATTTGGCTCCCAGGAAGCTACATCATGTTAGTTATCACTCATCTTCTCAGTCTCAGGGGTTGAGTTCTGTCTTCTCTACCCATGCTCCAGTCTCACTTTAAAGATCATCTATATTCTGATAATTCTAAAGTTCTTAACACCAGCCTTAATCTTTCCTAGAAACCCCAGACTTGTATATCCAATTGAATACCTGATAACTCTACCTAAAAGATACCTCAGACTTAACATGTCCAACAAGAAGCTCCTGGTCTGCCCATCTTCTCAAACATACTTTGCCCACAGCTTTTCCCATCTAATTTAGTGGCAGCTTCATCTTCCTGGCTTTTGAACCAGGAAAAACCCTTGAAGTCAGCCTTGAATCTGCTTTCTTAAATACGACATATAACACATCTGCAAATCTCATTATGTCTACCATAACCATCATCTATTTAATGAGCGTCCCTACCCCGTGGCAATACTGTGATTGTTTCACCTGGATTACTAGAACTTCCTAGTAACTGCCTTCCCTGCTCCCATCCAAGCCCCCTTTTAATGGGTTTTACACAAAGCAGGCAAAGGGAATCTATTAAAATTTAAAGCAGATCACACGTAAAAGCCCTCAAGGGCTTCCCACGTCAGCCAACATCATCAGAATGCCTTAGGAGATGTTACATGGTCTCCTCAACACTGCAGTCTTTCTGATATCATCTACTAATCACCCTTTCACTCATTCTGCTCCAGCCACATTGGCCTTGGCATTCCCAAAATATTCCAAGCATGCTCCTGCCTCAGGAATGCTGGACTTAATGATCACTATCCCAACTCATTCTTTCCTAGATACAGACACTGATCCATTTCTTCACCTCTGTCACATTTTTATCCAATATCACTTCCTTCTGAGCAATTCCTGCCAAGCAGGCTGCTGTCCCTGAACTCTCTGTCCCTACATCATCCTTCTACCACTCTCTGGGCATTAGGATTAAGATTATTAAATTGAAGTAGAGTTGACATACAATGCTATATTAGTTTTAGGTGTACAACATAGTGATTTGACAATTCTACAGAATGTTCAATGCTCACTGTGATTAAATGTATTCAGCCATCATACCTTGTTATTACAGTATGATGGACTATATTCCCTATGCTGCACTTCTCATCTCCAGGACTTATTTGTTCTATAACTGGAAGTTATATGTCATCACCTTAGAGATTACATATTATGCTTATTTGGTGTCTCTTTCTTTCCAAGAAAAAGTACATCATTGAGACTCAGTGTTTTTCTTTTGTTTTATCTATTTTATCTATTTGCTATTTACTTTAACTACATGCCCATCTTCTTGAACATTGCTTAGGAGATAGTTGGTGCACAATAAATACTTGCTAAATGAATCAAATGTGTAAGTGTAAAAGTGCTTTATAAACTGTAATGTATAAATGAGGCATATTATTAACTCCTGAATGGGTAATAAGCACTTTCCACTCATATTTTCAATCTTCCAATTAACCCTTTGAGTATTTTTTATCCCTGTTGACATTTTAACAGAGTAGGCTTAAAGAGATTAGATCTACTTGTTGTCTAAACTGTCACAACTAGTAAGCAGAGAGCAGGAATTCAAATCCAGATTTAACTGAAGAGACTGACTTTCAACCATTAAACGTGTTTACTTCATACAATAGTCCTACTCCATGTTAAGTGGACAGTTAAGGGACTTCATGACAGAAGTCCAGTAATAGATGGGGATTTACAGAGAAAAATCCTTCAAGAATATGTCAGGGATTGAAATGTCTCCAGAGTACTCTTGGAAGCCTGACATTTCAGTTTATATCACTGCATGATATTCCTAATAAGCAAAAAATTAAATATTTGGGGGAAATGCATGATATTTTTAACAAGTCTAAGGATACAAATCTAGTTTTTTAGGAGTTTTATTCTCAGTACAGTATACTACATAGTTCATTCTCATCCCCTAAAGGAGTTAATCTGGGTTGTCACTGTCTTCATTCCAGATACATAACCAGTAGGATGAAATTTCCCACATTTCTGGTTATTAAGATATAGATTTGGTCTCTGTGGCTCTTATTAAATACAAACCATCACATTTCTTTTCCAGGTAAAACTGTCACTTTCATTGCTTCTTTCCTGGTTGCCTACTCTTTAAAATCTGTATTTCATTTAATTCCCCTACTATGTCAGGAGGGAGATTTGCACAAGGTCTTTTCAATGGAAAAAAATTGCTGCAACCAGTTCCTAAGAGGCCAGATATACCACAGCCTTACCTATGTAAGTTTCAGGTGATATTCAGAAAACACACACATATATACACACGGTAATGAAACATCTTAAAACACTCTAAACAATCAAAATTTGTTGTAACAATGTCCTTATTTTTAAGTTTAATCACTTCATCCATTAGAAGGGCTCTTGATTATTTCATGAAGCAAAGACTTTTTCACCACTATATAGACACAGTTTTCAAGACTGGCTGATGCTGTTTCTGTGTAGCAGAGCATTAAAAATAACAAATGGGGGAGCATGGATAACCAGCTCTTCTTCTCCCTAGCCACTCCTGATGACAGAGCACACAATAACTGATGTTTAAGAAAATGACATGAAGTCATGTTTTAAAAAGCTACACTGTGCCACATATTCCCAGTTGAAGAGTATGAGATGGTACACAATATAATTTAGAAAGAGTCCCATCAAAATAGTTTTATGTTTAGTTGGGCACTCTTGGGGAGTTTAGATTTTAGCTATCTGTGAAAATTACTTAATAATAATTATTGCATTAAAGTCAAAGTAGGATAGATTAACTATTTAAAATATCCAAATATATGAAAAGAAAAAAAAACTTAGTTTAATTATGGAGTTCATAAACATTGAGAAAATCTAGCTCAAGATCAAGTTTTTCTTTAAGATTTTATTTATTTATTTGACAGAGAGAGAGATCACAAGTAGGCAGAGAGACAGGCAGAGAGAGAGGGAGAAGCAGGCTCCCCACTGAGAAGAGAGCCCAATGCAGGACTCTATCCCAGGACCCTGAGACCATGACCTGAGCCGAAGGCAGAGGCTTAACCCACAGAGCCACCCAGGCACCCTCAAGGTCAAGTTTTGAGGGAAGTCTAAAAACAGATGAGAATAAGGTTCCTTCAATTCTAAAAGTCTGTTTTTAAAGTGTTGAGTATATAGTGAGTTATGCAAGGACATAACACATTCCTGACATGAGCGAGAAGCACAGAATACTTTACCCAGGGGCACTCGGGCAGCACTTGCATCCGGGTTGATCCAGAAGGAGAGCCAGGAAAGAACCACTATCAGCAGGGTTGGGGCATAAACACCCATCATGTAAAAGCCGACCTGTCTCCTTAGGGTGAAGATGACTTCCACACAGGTGTAGTACCCTTTCGGAAACAAACTTTACGTTAGAAATAGGAGGGGCCCACCTACCTACAACAGCAAAAACCAATAATGTACCTGTAAATTATTATAAGTCACTTCTATTTGAGGCAGTTTCACAAAGTAAATTCCACAAAGAGAGTTTTCTCTTATAAATATATAATTTATTTCGTGTAAAGGTTGACATGATGGGACCCATCTCACCTGACCTTTCACAACCTTATTATGATGTTGAGAAATAGATACCACATGCTGCTCCACTATGTCGGGGTCACAGCTTTTAAGTCTTTGTTCAGGGAATTGGCAATGAACTTAAACTTTTCATTACCCATGGACACTGCCAGAGCAACTGATCTGAATGAGTCATATGGGGAGCAGTAAATCAAAGCGGAACAAGTCTAAAAAGAAACATTCCACAACAATGTATGTCAGTATAATTTTTCGACTACATGTACCACTTCTTATCTAGAAAGCATAGCAGTCTACAATAACTCCTATGCATACTTAAACCTTAAAAAATTAAGCATATTGGAAGTAAATCTTAGCAAGGATAAGAAATACATGTTTTCAGGCTATAGAGATAAAAGATTATACAGGGTAGTTATCTGATATTCCTCTCAATTCTGTCCCATCCGCCACTCCAGGTGCTCAAACATGCTTTATGAGGGAAAGGACTTCATTGTCAGAAGCTGAGACAAATGCAGAAATTGCCTTACAACATAATTCTAGGGATGCCATGACACGAACTAGTCCCCCAAATTAATCACAAATTATGGGCAGCCTCATCAGAGACTTTGCTGACTTGAGAAACAAAATAAGTGACAAGATATTCTTCTAGCACCGGAATAGAAGACAGACTTCTAGATGTTTGAGACTTTAAAAAAAAAAAAATGCTTTAGTCCTTTCAGTTAGCAATTTCAATACAATATGTAATGCTTGAAGTGCTTAATTTTGATAAAAATCTCATTTACCATTCAAAAAAAAAGCAAGGTTATGCGCAAATAATAGAAAGTTAATGTCTCTGATTGTGTTCAGCTTAAGCACCAGTATTTCAAAATGCTAAAATAAATAAATGAATAAATAAATTAAATAATTATGGGGAAAGGACAATATTATTTTTTTGCTATCTTATATTTTAAAAGTAACATTTACTTAATTTTCCTAGTTAGGAAGAATATACACACTTCTAGCACTAGAACAATCTTCAAATTCTTTCATTAATGATACCTGTGATGGTACTGGCACACAATAGGTCTTAAAAAATGTTAAATAAGGGTGGTGGGGTTACATTATATGTTTAAATAAAAAAGCTTAAATTAAAAAAAAATGTTAAATAAAATAATAGCTATTCACATCCTCTTACTGAATAGCTTAGACCAGAAATCTATCCTTTTCCCCGCGTGAATTATAATCATTGCTAACTCTGAGAGATTAGAAGGATATTGGGGCTGACACGTAACAAAAATAAAGAACTGACTGGAACTGAAGTAAATTCTAATTATGCCAAATGTTTCCAAATTATATAAAACAAAACAAAACAAACAAAAACACAGCATGTTTGTCTTTTTTTTAAAGTACATTAAAAGTAGAAAATCATTTTAAATTATTCCCAGGTTTTTAAAAGATACAAGAGGTCAAACAATGAAAACTCCTTCCCTTGTGTCTTCCCACCACTCATCTTAACTTCCTGACTGCATAAACAAGAACATGTTTCTAACTAAAAATCATGTGCAAAATTTCCAAAATAGAATCTTTTATAATTCCAATTTTCTGCAATTAAGAGACTCATAGTACCTCCTAAAAGTGGCTCTGAAGTACCTGGCTTTGCAATAGCATCACTTACTCAAGTTCATTTTATGTGTACCTAGTGTCTGTGAGATAGAGAACAACATGTAACTGTTTACTTCATATTTTTAGGTAGTCTAAATTGTTCACAAATATAACAACTTACTATAGGGTTGCTCACTTTAAAATGAATTTTGCATTCTATCCTACCATGTTTAAATGACAGCCTAAATAACAGGACTCCTATAGTCTGAAGCCAGTTTCCACCCCTCCTTTTATGAAGGCACCCACTAGGGGAGCTTCCCAGGACTGTGATGAATTTGGCAATAAAATATATGCTTGGATATAATAGTGATTTACTCCATAAACTTTTATGAGAAACATTTCTTGATCTTTTTTGATCTTTTCCTAGTACTGTTACATTTATGAGAGGCAGGTGGGCAGCTAATTGATATAAATGTTCATTGGCAAATTCAATTTACTTTCTATTTCCTGTGAGGTTTTATTTCACTATTATTCACTTAGGCTTTCAATATAACTATTTCTGTATACTTGTTTTCCTTTCCATCTCTCCACCTCTATAACATCTAAAATTATAAAAAACTGTAATTTTTAATAAAGTTAAAGCCAAATCATCATTTCTGATTATTTCTGTACTAGTTAAAGAAAATACTGTCCATCATTTTATAAGTGTTGCTGTCTATATCTTTTTCATTATTTTACATATTAGGCATTCATATATTTAGAAGTTTCCATATTTATAAATACATATATAAATATTATCCAAACATTAAAATGTTTTACTTATATCCATATGATGATTCATGTAAACACTGATAACACATGCTTACTGAAACATAATAAATGACAATTATCATTATGTCAAACGTAAGTTCTTTTATCGTTATTTTCTGTAGCTAATGAAAGACCAGCGACTTACTTAAAATAGCTCAAAAAGGACCACAAAAAACTTTCGTGTTTATAATCTTGAGTAACCTCTCAAGCACAAAAATGAATCCTATTTATTTTATGTGTGTGCCATATTAGAATATAGATCTATAAAAGGGCAGAGATGTCTCCTTTATTCCTTGTTGCATCCCCAAATGAAGGTTTTTAGATGTAGGGCTTAAAGGTAAAAAAATAAACACCCCAGGATTTTCAATGCTATCTCATAATTTTATGCTATTACATAAAATCCAAAATAAAATTACTAGCTTTATTTTCATCTTTAGAAAAGTTTAAAACTTCAATAGGGTCATTTCAAATTTCTCAAAACAATTTCAAGCCTATTCATTTTGAAATGTTAAGCATATAATCTAGATGTGGATAACTATTACAAAGTGTAGGAGGACTGACTTCACAGGTAGTATAGCAATGTCAGACTCACTATTCCAGTCATCACTCAGTAACAGTATGCCCTGGGTAAGTGTCTTTGGTCTATTACCCTAACATGTAAAAAAGGGAAAATAAAAGTACTGAATACATAGGGTGGTTGTGAGAATTAAAATACAGAGTTCCTGCAGAGCACTTAAAATAATGCCTAACATACAGCAAGAAATCCAAAAGCTATCTACTAAATATGTGTTTCTACACAACAATCCCAAAAAATCCCAAAAAGATAGTCCTTGGCTTTCAAGCTTTTTTTTTTTTTTTCATTACTAGGTGACCTGTCAAAATTTCTAAACACTGTAGTCTATTTCCTTAGAGTGAGTACAGGGAAAAGGAGTACAGTGCTTAGTGCAACAGCTGACATTGATTTGCCTGCAACATTCAATAAGTCCCTCAAACACCCTGCTCCTCAGTTATTTTCTGTGTTAAATAAAGGAACTGGTTCAGAACTGTCAATAAGATCATTAAAAGTCCATGTATCTATACGATACACACGTGTTTTGATGGTCAAATTTTTTTTTAAAGATTTTGTTTATTTATTTGATAGACAAAAATCACAAGTAGGCAGAGAGGCAGAGAGAGAGGAGGAAGCAGGCTGTCCGCAGAGCAGAGAGCCAGATGCAGGGCTCCATCCCACAACCCTGGGATCATGACCTGAGCCGAAGGCAGCGGCATTAACCCACTGAGCCACCCAGGTGCCCCGATGGTCAAATTTTTTAAGAGTTCTCAGGTTTTCCTTTTTAAAAGCTTTTGTAATTTCTTTTAGCAGTGTATTTGCTTTTTACCTCTCTGGTTCTAATATACTATAAACTCTATAACAGAAGGAGCTATTTATACATAAATGTTATATAATCCATTAAATTATGTGAATGTCAATGACAACAGATGCTTAAACTAACTTTATCTCCAGGTTGCCTATGTGTTGCATTTACTGTAGCACTGTAAATGTGCCAAAGTTCACTCTGCCTTTTTTAGTATTATATTTTGTCTTTGATCATGCCATGATGGCAGCATTATAAACTCAAACATCTGATCTCCCCGAATTCTACACACACTGTACATTTTTATTTTTGCAAGTCAACATAAAAGTTGCAAAACATTAAATTGTATCTATTTCTCTCTCTCACTTAAGATTTATTTATTTATTTTAGAGAGAGTGAGAGTGAAAGAGCAGCCTTGGGTTGTGGGGGGTGGGCAGAGAGAGGCTCAAGCAGACTCCATCCTGAGTACAGAGTTCTACACCACCTTGATCTCAGGATCCTAGCCAAAATCAAGTGTTGGGCGCTTAACCAACTGAACCACCCAGATGCTCCTAATTATATCTATTTCTGAACATCTTTGTCATATCTTTGTTTACTTCCTCATAGAAAATTAAAATTGTGTAATTCAAAATTGAAATGATTAGTTTGAAAGTAATGAGCAAAATTCAATCAGCCTTTTACATATATTACTATAGGAAAAACCATTATATTTAATAACTAAAACACTCAATAACTAAAACTGTCAGTTATGACTCAAATGTTGACTATGAATCATATTATTAAAGTATTGATTAGTGGGTATATTTTCATTTCTGCAAAGCTTGAGGTAATGTAATGAATGAGGTTAATTTGTTGTGCTTTTCACAATTAGCTGTTCCATAACCTAGGCCAACAATATTAAACAGGGAATATTTACTGATGCCCAGTTATTCTCCACACTTATTGCTTCCTGTGCAGTGTAAAGATCAGTGCTTTCTATAACTAAGAATATGGGTCAACCAACATCTAAACCTGCCTAAAAGACAGGAGACAAGTGTGTATGGACTACATTCATCAAATCCATGATGTTTGGCCCCAACTGAAACTTGCCAGAAAAAGAGTTTCTTGGCAACACCTAAGAAAACTACTGCCTGGGAGAGTTCATATTACTAAAATAAAAAATTGAAAACCTCTTGTTATGTAGAGTTGCATAAAAGCAAAACTATGTAGTAATAAACATTTTTAAGAACTTTAGTGAATGTCATTTTATGAAAGATTTAAATATATGAAGGTAAAGATAAACTACTTGTAAATACTGAATTCACTTTTTAACTAATTTTCTTCTATTCTGTTTCTGGCATATGTTAAAATTGAAACAAACCTTTGAAATAGGACTTAGTTTTGTTTAATTCAAAGAATATCACTTACCAGTGCCTTTATAGTATTTTGTACAGTTGCCATATTCGATATCTTCCTTTTTAATATCAAACTGAGGTAAGGCAATTTTTTCTAACTGAACAGGATCCCCTGACTGCCAGATAAATCGTAAATCATCAGTTGTGTAGCCAACTATAAACAAAAGCAAATAAATAAAAATATTAGTTTGAAATGTAATTAATAATTTCTTAATATTCTAAGAATCCAATTATTACACACATAAATGGTAAAATAACAGGCCATTCTTCTATGAAACTCTTGTTAAAAATGCAGAGATAAAATCTATGGCTATCAATGAAAACAGTAGCACAAATTTACAGATAATTGGCTTAAAGAAAGAACAAGCTAAAACAATGAGCATATGGTAAAGAGTTACAATCTCACTGCCTCCTATATAGTAGCATATTTTGCTATGTCAGAATTCAGAGCTGTCATCAATAAAAAGTAATAAATAAGCTTTCTGAATATATTCAGAATAGACTCATTCACAATTATACAATATGCTACCTGAAAATTAAAAAAAAGAAAAACTTAAGCACAAATCGCTTATATTTTTGAAGAAATAACTACAAACTTCCCTAAGGGAGTTGCATTGCACAGGAAAGCAGGAAAACAGTCTCTCAAGCGGACATCATTGTTAAATGCGAAAGCCACATATTTTGGGTTTAGGTAATACGGCTACAACTCAAGGATCCTATGGGGTTTTACAGCATATCATAGCCTACCACTCAACTATAAGTACACGTATTTTTCAAAGCAATACTTCAGTGCATCTGACAGTAGATTTGAATATAAATATCCAGTTGGAATTTTTTACACAATTAGTTAATTAATTAAAAAATTAAAAATTAATTTTAAAAAGTTAATTTAGATATTAACACAGGTATAAATAGATACAACACATACACAAAAATGTATATACATATATATATACTTATATCTGCAAAATCTCAATTTATACTTAGAAAACAGTAGAGATTATTCAAATTTAGGTTCCAGCTTCAGTAATTTTTTTTTAAAACAACAGATAACCACAAAGTAACTTTAAAGCATATCATCTAGCAAGTATATATATAAGATATTTTACAAGGCTATTCTTATTTTTTTTGCTGAAATAGGTCATTGAATATAGGCCTTCAGGCTAAGGCTTCCTTATTTTAGTGTTAGTTTTTCAAGTTTTATGTCCTACTTTTATTTTCAAAAGATAAGGATGATAGCAAATTAATTGATATATTTTAAAGATAATTATTTCAATAATTATTTCAGTTAATATACCTTATACCTTAATGTGGTACATCTTTCATGAACTGAAAAATATATGATCATAAAAACACAAAAATCCTAATTTTGCAAAAAAATTTTTTTTAGACATCCACAGAAAATGACTACTTGGTAGGATTTAGGTGCTGTTTATCAATATTTTCAAATTTTCTGATCTGAACATGTGGCTTTAACAGTAGAACATTTATTAAGATATGTTTTTCTCCTTTATTTATATTATCAATCCAAATGACGATGGCAGTTGGAATAATTTAGAAGTGTACACCTACATAAACTGAAAGCAAAACCTACCACCCAAAAGATGTGTCTATCTTAGTAATTATTACAGTAAAAGAATAACAACAATTTTCCTAAATAAATTATTCTCATGACTATTTGTAATAAAAAGCATTAGTTTGACCACTGTTATCTAAGAGATTAGTAGAATGTATTGCTTAGAGATTTTAAGAATTCGTATTCCTGTAGTCACTTAGGGTCTCATTTACATACAGCTCTCCAGTTGCATCTTGCAACGTTGTGTATCCATGGGAAACAAGGTCAAGTCCAAAGGGCATGAAAGAGTAATAGATAGCCTGAAAGTAGAAACAGAGGTCTTAGAAGTCACTTAATGTGTTTGTCTGTGATAATCTGAATAAATAAATAAATAAATAAATAAATAAATAAATATATGTATATAAGTCTGTACTATATATATATATACATATATAGGTCTGTACAAATATTAAAGAGTACCTCATGCTGACAAGAACATCTCCATCACGAAAAATAAAAAGAAGGATATTTTCCTGGGTCACATCATGAAAATTGGCACTTTTTTCATTTGCAAAAAATAAGTCAGGTTTCCATAGACATTTGTACATTGTGGGATCCACCGTCAGTGCGTCCGAGCCCCGAAAATCACTAGGGAGCTTCAGCCTGGGATCATTCCATTTCTGTCTCAAGAAGATGTTAACTCTATAGTCCTGGAAAAGAATTGTGTGCATGTGTGTGCTTACTGTTATTTGAAGGAATATATTCAGCACCAGAATAAAAAGAGTTTCAGTGATAAGCAGCACAGATATTTTTATTCTCCCACCATCAAACAGGATCAAAACAGCTTGGTCACTAAATATAAAGACACCATTGTGTCTGTTTAATAACTTTACAGAAATTTCCTTAGCACTTGCTAGCTCCAATATCAAAATATAACTTTACCAATAACTGCTTCACCTTTTTACAAATGCCAATTATGCCAGTTGGTTAAGTGGTATTATCATAAAAATAAGAGATTACTAAATACTGTCATTCTTCCCCCAAAAACGTAGAATAAAATTTAATTAAAAATAGATAAGAAGCCAAGGGAAAATATTTCTACTTGCCTTTTACTAAGTAACAAGCTATAAAAATAATATATATATAACATGTATATATGTCTATAACACACATACTTATCTATGTGTATGTAAGAAGGAAAAGATAAACTATTCTTAACTACTCATATGAGTACATGATTGTAAAGAGAATGTGAGATAGTCAAATGAGACTTGCATCATACAGAACAGATTAAGTATATCAAAATTTGAGTTATGTTTATTTAAATAAGAAGAAAAATGTTTTGAAATCCACTAAATAGCTGGCCATTTTACTTCATTTTTTTGTCTATCTTCAAAATACTCATTTTAAAACTTTGTAAAAATTGAATTATGTCAAGACATAGATCTTAAGGATATGTGAACCTAGAAACATGTTTAGTAGCTTAGTACATTTTATATCACCAGTGAAATGGGGATCTGGCACAAATCAGATTGTTAGCATATACATACTTAGCACTGAACATGGTGCTCAGCTCTTTTGATTTTAATTTTACATACTGTACTCAGAACATGTGAAGAAGTGCCTAAGGTAAAAATTATTTTGGGCTTCAGCTTCCTTGTTTTCCGTCATCCAAAATTCACAAAATACTGTCTATCCATAGCCTTTCAATATGATGAAAATGAATTAAAATCTTAAACTTCAAATCAAAATCCAAATAAGTAACTAGGAAGAGGTTATAGATCATCTTTTATTAAGTAATGAGAATAGATTTCTATGAAACCTAAGTGTACATGTTTTATATATGTATAACATATAAAATAAAACATAATCCAAGGAGCAGTAACTGTCCCAGTAAAAAAGCTTGGAAAATTTACTTTCTCACATGATCTTCAGACTCTGTAATAATTGTAGAAGGGTAAGGTACATAGTAAAGACATCCACATACTGAAGTATAGATAGTGAAATAAAATTTAAACTACCTACATCTCATAGCTACTCTAAACTTAAGATTAATAAAAAAATTTCAACATGTAAAATACAAATCAATTCTTGAAAATCACATGCAGATGGTACTAGAGGACCAAAGTCAAATAAATTAAAGATTATATAAGCTGGCACTGAACATACCTGCAGCACTGATAAAAAAAGATAACATTTTTCTAATCAAATGAACATGGAATTAAGGAGGGAATAAAGGAGGCCTAGAACTCTGGAAAATAAAGAGCTGCATTGTACAACTACATGAACTGTCAAAATATATAACTATCTTAAAACTCATAATGGGACTTAATTGCTTCACATCTGACAGTGATTATGGCAAAAAGAACTAACTCAGATGTGTCCAAGACAAAGGCTTATCTACACCACATGGAGAGACTTCCGGAAGACCTCATCTTGCTTCCTGATGCAAGCTTTTTTTCCATTCCAGGCAAACATGCATGGTCCTCCCCTTTAAAAAGAATACACATTAGGTTCATGTTTTTTTTTTTTTTTTGAAAAAAGATTTATTTGAGAGACAGAGAGAGAGCACACAAGGAGGGGCAGGGGGAAGAAGAGAGAGAATCTCAAGCAGACTCCCTGCTGAGCATAGAGTCCAACGCAGGGCTCCATCCCATGACCCTGAGATCATGACCTGAGCCAAAACCAAACCTCCAATGCTGAACCCACTGGGCCATCCAGGTGCCCTGGGGTATAATTTTCTAATAAGACACCAATTACAGTACCTTAGCTAAAACACATGGTTGACATACACTTGACATTACTCTGAACACTTAACAGTATTCAACTTCAAATTATTTGCTAACAAGCTTCCTTGGAATGACCTGCTAAAATTATCAGCATTCTAAAATTATGTACATTAAAGCTATTTTATTACCTTCTCTATGTACTGTGTCTTATCAAAAGGTATATCATCAAAAACTACATCTTTAAACTGCCATATTTAAAATGTGCATTCACAATATCATAATAAAATATATGTCCTTAACTTGTTATCAAGGATTAATATGAAAAAGAGCCAGATGAGGGGCGCCTGGGTGGCTCAGCAGGTTAAAGCCGCTGCCTTCAGCTCGGGTCATGATCCCAGGGTCGTGGGATTGAGCCCCGCATCGGGCTCTCTGCTCTGCGGACAGCCTGCTTCCTCCTCTCTCTCTGCCTCTCTGCCTACTTGTCATCTCTGTCTATCAAATAAATAAATAAAATCTTTTTTTAAAAAAAGAGCCAGATGAGGTTGCCTACGTATCTTTTGTAAACACATTATTAAAGCCATGACTCCTTATTTTGGTCAATGACCATTACATAAAAATACACAAGGTAAGTTCTTCTTTATGTAATTTTTCATTTGTTTATACATATATGACTATAATACAACTATATAGGTATTTACTATGTGCTAGGCATATTTAGTCTAAGGCTTTGCAAAAATAAATCTATTCCTCAGAGTTTATACTAAAAATACTTTCCTGATTCTCTTATATGCTTCCTATTACAGGAAAGCAAGACTGAAGTATCGTATCATGTTTTTCTCTTTGCCTGGCAGCTACAGCACTGAAGACTAAATTCTATATCCACTTGAATAATAATTTCTCTCTCATATCCTTATATGATTATCACTGCATGGCTCTTTCACATTTAGTCCTATTTCAATTATTTCCTTGCATTTTTTTTGTTATTATGATACACCTAAAACATTTGACAGAAATACAGATGAATCAAAAGTAAAATAACAGTTGAGGGATTGTCATTTTTTTTAAAGAATGTTTATTTATTTGACACAGAGAGAGAGAGAAAGCGCGTGCGCACAAGCAGGCAGAGTAGCAGGCAGAGGCAGAGAGAGAAGCAGGTTCCCTGCTGAACTAGGAGTCCGATGCAGGACTTGATCCCAGGACCCTAGGATCATGACCTCAGCCGAAGGAAGACGTTAAACCAACTGAGCCACCCAGGCGCCCTGGACTGTCATATTCTTGACAAGAGTCTGTCAGCACAGTTTGGATGCCACTTCCCAGAAAATTTGCCAATGTGGCTTTTAGAATTAGGATGCTTTATTTTAGTCTAAAATTAGGTTTTCATATTTTTTTAAAGAATTTATTTATGTATTTGACAGAGAAAGAGAGATCATAAGTAGGCAGAGAGGCAGGCAAAGAGAAAGGGGGAAGCAGGCTCCCTGCTGAGCAGAGAGCCTGCCAGGACCCTGAGATCATGACCTGAGTTGAAGGCAGAGGTTTAACCCACTGAGCCACCCAAGCATCCCTAAGGTTTTCGTATTTTAATAGAATGTTAGCTCTATATTTAGAGATACAGACATTAGATTAAAACAACTGCATTTTGGAATATATGCTAGTTTACATCTTAGTAATTAATTTCCAATGACATACCAATATTTTATAATAATACTCAAGATATCTGACAGGAGTTAAAGCAATTCTAAGCTTTAACATAGGCATATTTTGCATAATTAAAAATAAGCCATCTTGTAATATCTGGGGTAGAAATTCAGAAATTATCCCAGCTTTAATATTGAATTCTCCTTAAAATCTCCATACATTCACACATTCTTGTGGGAATACTATATTCCACAATTCTATCTCCAAAAATGGTATGGGTAACTCATCTAAAATTATACAGCAAAGTTATTTTTCTTTTAAAATTTTTAAGTAATTTGAATGGTGCTTCCCATGTGAAGTTCATTCTTCTAAATCCTTCTTGAAGTTTAATCAATGTTTCCATCAATCCAAGAATATCTTTCTAACGCTTATATCTTTATGCCAGTTATTAAATTCAAAGCATTTTCATCAGCCAAAAGCTGATTAAAGCCCAGCGTAGCCCCACATAGTATCAAAGGCTTTGACAAAATAAAACCTATCTGTGGGAAAAATTACAAAATTACAAATTATATAAGAATGTTTTAATGCCATTCCTTTTAAAATTCTATATATTATCATAAGTAATTTTTATAGTTATATTAAACAAATTATAAAGTCTAATATAATGGAGTCAACATGGACTTGGAAATATAAAGTTTTTGACTCAAGTTTCAGCTCTGAATCTTATAGCATTGACTCTGACCAAGTTTCTCAAACTGTCTGAGCTCAATTTTTTAACATAAAAAAATAAGAATCTTAATTCCTAATGTGATAATTCAATAAAATGCTCAATATAAAAGATTAATATGGTACCTGCTATATAAATGTCAGTTTCCTTTCCCTTAAACATCCTTAAGAATCTAGCTACAGGGGCACCTGGGTGGCTCAGTGGGTTAAAGCCTCTGTCTTCAGCTCAAGTCGTGATCCCAGGGTATTGGGATCGAGCCCCACGTCGGGCTCTCTGCTCAGCGGGAAGCCTGCTTCCTCCTCTCTCTCTACCTGCCTGTGATCTCTGTCAAGTGAATAAATGAAATCTTTAAAAAAAAAAAAAAAAGAATCTAGCTACAGAGTATATAATTTATTTCCTGAAAGTGTTTATTTAAATTCCTCCTAAATCTCTAGGTGATGGGTTGGCTCACTCATTCAATTCAAAAATTATTTATTAACCATATATTCCTTTCCATGCTGTAGGTACTAAGGACACCACTGTGAGTACTCTCAGACTTCAAAGAAATAATTTTCAGTAACATTGACAATCAGTCAAATATAAGACAATTTGAAAAAGACTCTGAAAATGGAAATAGATTGCTATGGGGCATGTAGACTCAGGATTAGTTAAAAGAAACAAAGTGAACTGACACCTACACTGAGACTTGAAGGCAGGACAATTAGACAAATATGGGTCTGAATTATGTCCTATTATGTGCCCTAAGGCTAGTCACTTAACTTCTCTGAGTTTTAAATTCATCAATAAAATTAATCCTCAATTATTCACAAGACTCAAATGAAAGGTTGTACCTAAAGCATGAAACCTGGAACAAAGAGGGTACTCAAAAGTTAACTAATTTATTATATGTATCATTAACTTTATTACCATTATAGTTATTATCACCACTTTGAAAAGGTTCACAACTACTACTGACAGCATTCCTTTTCTATAGTTACAAAGATACCACCTGTAAGTTTCAATTGGTTACTGAACATCAAAACTAACTTTAATTCTAGGGGCACCTGGGTGGCTCAGTGGGTTAAAGCCGCTGCCCTCGGCTTGGGTCATGATCCCAGAGTCGTGGGATCGAGCCCCGCATCGGGCTCTCTGCTCTGCGGACAGCCTGCTTCCTCCTCTCTCTCTGCCTGCCTCTCTGCCTACTTGTGATCTCTGTCTATCAAATAAATAAATAAAACCTTTAAAAATAAATAAATAAATAAATAAAAACTAACTTTAATTCTATTTTTTAAAAGGTTTTAAAAAATGTTTTTTGGGTAACACATGTGAAGACTATGTTAGCAGCTGGTTATATAAAGATGAATATAATATAGTACTAGAAAACAAGGCAATTTCTGATTATTAATATGAATTATCAATATCTGATCAATCTAATATTATTCAGATTTCAAAGACTTAAGATACATCGGCTAACAATGGCAAGTTTGTTTTATGGACTAACAAAATAAAACATTTATTGGTTTTTAATGTTCAAGACTAAATTCAATGATTACAAAAGAGACTCAGTTAACAATCAGTTTTACTTTGCTAGGTTAAACATTCATTTCTTCCTTCATTTTTTCATTCATTAAATAGTAATTCATTAAGAGTTTTCCATGTTTGAAGTTCTGAGCTACCAGTCTGAGAGAGATAAAAATTTGAGGGCCATACCTTCAGGAAGTGATTTTTTAAATTGTGTTATGTTAGTCACCATACAGTATATCATTAGTTTTTGATGTGGTGTTCCATGATTCATTGTTTGTGTATAACAACCAGGGTTCCATGAAATCCATGCCCTCCTTAATACCTATCACCAGGCTCTCTCATCCTCCTACCCATCTCCCTTCTAAAATTCTCCGTTTGTTTCCCAGAGTTCATAGTCTCTCATGGTTTGTCTCCCACTCCGATTCCCCCCCCACCTTCATTTTTCCTTCCTCCTAGTGTCCTCCATGCTATTCCTTATGTTCCACAAATAAGTGAAACCATATGATAAGTCAAACAGAAAGTGATGATTAAACAAGTAAGGGAATAAATGGTAAGGATTCTAGGGGTGACAGCACTTGCTGAGAGAATAAATGATCACTACAGACACAGGTCAGGAAAGCCTGCAGAAAGTGAGTCTGAGGAGTTCTCTAAGAGTTGGCAGAATTTTGACAGGTGGTGATATTACAGAAGGGCTAAAGTAACAGGCAAAAGTTACTGTTTCTTAAGTGTATTATCAGCCATACGAAAGAATCACTGAATACCGAGAAACATAAAGTAGCAGAAATAATCAAGATCAGTACTAAAAGGAGGCCAAAGCATGAGCCAGAGGTTTGGGAATGACCAGAAGAAAGACACTAAAGTCAAGACCAAGAAGAAATACCCAAAGGACTCTTAAAATGTAACAATAAGAATACAAACAATCCCATTTAAAAAAATGGGCCAAAGATCTTAACAGACCTTGACCAAAGAAGATATACTGATGGCAAATAAACCTATGAAAAGATGTTCCACTTCATATGTCATTAGGGAGATGAAAATTAAACAATTAAAACAATGAGATACCAATTACACAAGGATCAGAAAGGGCCAAATCCATCACACTGACAACACCAAATGCAAATGAGGATATGGAGCAAAAGGCACTCTCATTCACTGATGGTGGAAATGAAAATGGGACATCCACTTTGGAAGACAGTTTGGAAGTTTCTTACAAAACTAAATATATTCTTACAACACTGCACTCCTTGGTTTTTACCCAAAGGGACTAAAACCTTACACAAAAACCTACACATCCATGTTTATAGTAGCTGTATTCATAATTGCCTAAACTTGGAATCAACCAAGATGTCCTTCAGTGGGTGAATGGATAAACTGTGGTACATCCATACAAAAGAACATTAGTCAGCAAGAAAAAGAAACGAGCTATCAAGCCGTAAAAAGACATGCAGGAACCTTAAATACATGCCAGTAAGTAAAAGAAGCCAATCTGAAAAGGCTATATGCTGCATGATTCCAACTATATGACATTCTAGAAAAGGCAAAACTTGGATACAGTAGGAATCAATCAATCAGTCAGTGGTTGCCAAGGGTTATAGGGGAGATAGAGATGAACAGGTAGAACACAGAGAGCTTTTAGGGTAGTGAAATTCTTCTATATGAAATTATAACTGGATACACATGTTCAAAGATTTGTCAAAACTCATAAAATGAACAATGAGAGCAAACCCTAATGTAATCTGAAGACTTTGGCTGATGATGTGCTATTGTAGGTTCACTGATTGCAACAAATGCACCCCTTTGGTGCAGAGGTTGATAGTGGGGGAGGTCGTGGGTAGGGGTTCTAGGGGGTATATGAGAACTCTCTGTATTTTCTGCTCCATTTTGCTGTGAAAATAAAACCGCTCTAAAGAAAAAGTCCAGTTTTAAAAGTAAGTGTACTTGGTACATAAATACATTTCAAAGATGTCTATTGCATACAATTATGTAATAGCCAAAAAACAAAACAAAACAAACAAGCAAACAAACAAAAAAAAACCCAGAAACAATCTAAAATCCATCAAGGAGGACAGATTAGTAAAATGTGTTATTTTCATATGAAAGAATGATATTTAACATTAAAAATATGAACATGATTTATATAAAACAATTTGATAGTTCTCTCAAAAACAGAGGGGTACTGCAAGTTTCCTTTGAGAAAGTACTCTCATGGAAAACCCTAGAGCAAAATTTGCTATGAAGAACCAATAATCATGAAGATATGTTCTGCCCCACTACAAAAGCAAAACAATGAAAAACAAGATTCTATTTTTTCCTTTGCCCATGAAGTTAAAAATGATGACAAGTAATCCTACTTATCACTGGTAAGGCATAGAGAGTTGGCACATTCATACAGCACCAATAGCAACATAAATGCACAAACTTTCCTGGAGTATAAACTAACCTGGACAGTTATTTGGCAATATGTGTCAAAATTTAAAGAAAAGTAAATAAATTTCAACAAAGTAATACATTCTAAGAAAGATGTATACAAAAGTTACAAAGGGTGGATGCAAAATATAGTATAAGCAAAATGAAATGGGATAGACATGAAGGTAAGAAAAATCAAAATTTGGAAATAAGGGAAAAAGACCCTTTCAATATCCTGCTGAAACAATTCATAACAAGCCCACCTAAGGGTTGTGGGATTCTCTAGGATATCTCTAGGATAAGCCTATCTTTGTCTGACTTGCCATCTTCTATTAGTTAGGGCCTAGATTCTGCAAAAGCAGATAAGATACAGAAGATTCATAAATTGAAAATGGTATCTGCCTGGTACAGATGCAAATGTTCTATGTCAGGGAACAAATATATCCCCAAAGATTACACCTTTATTGCCCTGTGAGACATTAACAAGCCTGTGTCTAATATAGCGATCTAATTTCAGCATTCATTCTTTCACTTCAAGCTCCTGAATTTTCCACTGAAGCAGCTTTACTATCCCACTGGGTCCCTCACTAATGAGTTAAATAAATCACTAACATGTCCATACTTCCTCACTAAATGTACATTTTTCACTTTTAAATAATTATATTTTGTCCTCAAAGACTTAATAGAAATACCATATGATCCAGCAATTCCACTCCTATGTATAAATCCAAAAGAACCAAAATAAGAGACTCCAACAAATACTTACACACCATTCTCATTACAGGATTATTCACAAGAGCCAAAAGGTGGAAACAACCCAAGCATCCATCAAGAGGTAAATGGATAAATGAAATGGGATATACAGGCATACCTTAGAGAAACTGTGGGTTCAGTTCCACATCATTGCAATAAAGTAAATATTGCAATGAAGCAAATCAAATGAATTGTCTGATTTTTCTAGTGCATATAAAAGTTATATTTACATTGTATTATAATCTATTAATATGTGATAGCACTATGTCTAAAAATGTACATACCTTAATTAAAAAATACTTTATCATTAAAAAAATACTAACAATCACCTAATCTTTCAATGAGTCATAGTATTTTTTTACTGGTAGAGGGTCTGGCCTCAATGTTGATGGCTGCTGACTGACCAGGATGGTGGCTGCTGATGGTCAAAGTGGTTGGCAATTTCTTACAAGAAGACAACAATGAAGTTTGCCACACCCATTGATTCTTCCTTTCATGAACAATTTCTCTATAGCATGTGATGCTGTTTGATAACATTTTACCAACAGCAGAACTTCTTTCAAAACTGGAGTCTGTCCTCTCAAGTCCTGCTGCTGCTTTATCAACCAAGTTTATGTCACATTCTGAATCCTTTGTTATCACTTCAACAATCTATACAATGTCTTCACGGAGTGGATTGCATCTCAAGAAAACGGTTTCTTGGCTCAGCCAAAAGAAACAACTCCTCATCCATTCACGTTTGATCATGAACTTGGAGCAGTTCAGTCCCATCCTCAGGCTCTACATCTAATTCTAGTTATCTCACTATTCCCACTGTATCTTCAGCTATCTCCTCTACTGCAGGTCTTGAACCTCTCAAAGTCATCCATGAGGTTTGGAATCAGCTTCCAAACTCCTGTTCATGTTGATATTTTGACCACTTCCCACAAATCACAAATGTTCTTAACAGTATCTAAAATGCTGTATCCTTTCCAAAAAGATTTCAATTTACTTTGCCCAGATCCATCAGAGGAATAATTATCTATGACAACGATAGCCTTGCAGAATACTTTTCTTAAATAATAAGACTTGAAGATCAAAATTACTTCTTAATCTCTGGGCTGCAGAATGGATGCTGTATTAGCAGGTATGGAGACAACATTAATATCGTTGCCCATCTCCATCAAAATGGTCGGATGACCAGAAGTACTGTGAAGAAGCAGTTATACTTTGAAAGGAATCTTTTTTTAGAGCAATAGGTCTCAGCAGTGGGCTTAAAATATTCAGTAAACCATGCTGTAAACAGAAGGCTGTGATGCCGCTTTGCTGTGCCACTGACAGAGCACGGGCAGAGTAGATGTAGCATACTTCTTAAGGGCCTGGGCTTTTCAGAATGGTAAATGAACACTGGCTTCCATTTCAAGTTGTCAGCTGCACTAGTCCCCAACAAGAGAGTCAGCCTGTCTTTTGAAGCTTTGAAACCAGACACTGACTTCTCCTCTCAGGCTGTGAAAGTCCTAGATGGCATCTTCTTCTGATAGAAGGCTGTTTTGTATACAGTGGGAATCCGTTGTTCAGTGTAGCTGCCTTCATGAATGCTCTCAGGCGGATCTTCTGGAGAACTTGCTGCAGCTTTTCTATCAGCACATGCCGCATCACTTTGCACATCTATGTTATGGAGACGGCTTCTTTCCTTAAACTTCATGAACCAACCTTTGTTAGCTTGAAACTTTTCTTCTGCAGCTTCCTCACCTCCCTCAGCCTTCATAAAACTGAAAAGACATAGAGCCTTGCTCTGGATTAGGCTCTGGCTTAAGGGAATGTTGTAGCTGGTTTGACCTTCTATCCAGACCACTAAATAAGGCTGCTTTGCTTTCTTATCATTCATGTGTTCACTGGCGTAGCATTTTTAATTTTCTTCCAAAACTTTTCCTTTCCATCCACAATGTGGCTGTTTGGTGCAAGAGACCTAGCCTTTGGCCTATCTTGGCTTTTGACATGCCTTCCTCACTAAGCTTGATCATTTCTACCTTTGATTTAAAGTGAGGTATGTGATTCTTCCTTTCACTTGAACACTTAGAGGCCACTGTATGGTTATTAAGTGGCCTAATTTCAGTATCGTGTATCTCAGGGGAGGGAGGCCCATGGACAGGGAAAGAGACAGAAAATGGCTGGTTGGTAGAATAGTCAGAACACACACAACATTTACAAATTAGGTTTGCCATCTTACCTGACCTTGGTTCCTGATGCCCTAAAACAATCATAAGACTAACATCAAAGATCACAGATCACAGATCATCATAACAAATATAATACTAATAATAGAGTTTGAAATATCTGTGAATTACCAAATGTGACAAGGAGACAGCAAGTAAGCAAATGCTCTTGGAAAAATGACACCAATAAACTTGCTCATTGCAGGATGCCACAAATCTCCAATCTGTAAAAAAAACACAGTATCTACAAAGCACAATAAAACAAGGTATGCCTGTATATACATACACCCTAAGGAATATTATTTGGCCATAAAAAAGAATGAAATCCTGATACCTGTTATGACATAAATGAATCTTGAAAACATAACCAAAGGAAAAAAAAAAAAAGATTAATGAAGAGCTTGTCCATAAGTAATAATTAGAGTAGGAATCCAAAGCAAAACAAATTAAACAAATAAAATAACCCTGGGAAGGACATGCATTCAAAGGGCAGGCTAGAAGACTGAGGAAAAAAGAAAACCCTGAAAATGTTATTTCACCAAACCAAATAGGCCAAATAGGCCAAATATGATTTCACCAAACCTTTGAGAAGGTCAACAGCAGCAGGTGTCATATAGTGTCAAGCATAGTCATACTGAATACTCTCAGCAAATGAGAAAGCCACTGAAAATTTTAGCAAAAGCATTTTTGGCAGAGTGGCATATTAAAAGCAAGATTATGGAGGATTAAGAAGTGAACAAAGGACAAAATTCCTGTCTATAATATGGGAATAGTAATAACTTACCCACAAAGATAGGGTCTTTATAGAGATTAAATGAGATAGTATACAAAGTATATGAACTGTACTTGGCCATATTAAAGGCTAGACAAGTATACTGCCTTATTAGGATATACCCTTTATGCTGCTGTTATCCTTCTATAATGTTGGTAACACAGATTAATAAGCTTTTATTTTTGCTTCAGAATAATTCTGCATCTAGTGTAACTCATTCAGTTTGTTCTGTACTGTGTTGATCAACCAACATTTATTTTTTGTTTGCTTATCTTAAAGATTTTATTATTTATTTGAGAAAAAGAAAGAAAGCATGAGTGGGGAGGGCAGAGAGAGAGGGAGAAGCAGGCTCCCTGGGAGCCCAATGCAGGGCTTGATCCCAGGACCCTGAGATCATGACCTGGGCTGAAGGTAGATGCTTAACCGACTAAGGCACCCAGTGCCCCCAACCAACACTTATTCTTAACAGTAATCTACTTCAAAGTCACAAATCTTGACACAGTGCTAAAATCTGCTTCTGAGCATCTCCAGAATTATTCTTCATGCTTTCAACTGCTCCACTATAAGCTTAACACACCACATAACTTCAAGTCTCCACAGTAATCCTTTCCTTAATTTTTTAGTAGAACTCCAGAGTTGTATTATAATGAGCATCACAAAAAAACTGGAAATTGCTTATTTCATTGTATCAATCTTGGCCATTATACCTTATTATTTCCTTATAAATGTACTTCAAAGATGCTTTTCTATTAGCTGTGTAGTCACATATCATTATTATTCAACCCAAGTTGTAGCAAGTCTATATATCTTTTAAGAGTGTTCTAAAATTTTACAGTTTAGATTAATAGTTTGAGTTTAATATTCACTAAAAGATAAAAGCTCATTAGTTGCTTTGGTTAATGTTTTATGAGCATTTCTAAATAATTACTAGTATTGGCATTTCAAATGTCCTATATTAAGATAACTATCTTTGAAACCTATTTATTTTCATTTTCAATTAGTCAATCACAGTAATTATAGCTTTATCATTTATTTTGCAATGAACAAATTCCCATCAGAAACAGACTTCTTTTATCAGTGGGAAATTACTTAATTGTTTTTAAAGAACTTGGTGACAAATACTACTCATTGTTCATTCCAAAGAGCACACTATTAGTCATTATCTGGAAAATGGATGTTCTCCAAAATTTTCAGTCCCAATTAAGACCCAAATTCAACTATTTCTTCAAGGCAATAAAACATTTCACAACAAGACACTAAAACTGGTTAAGTTATATTATTGATATTTTAATATTTTAAAAATGTTTATACTTTGTATTGTTGTTAGGATAGCTATTCTGGTTAGTTATAATTTTTACCTGCCTCTCACACAGGGAATCTCTAACTCATCTGTAGTCTTTACATTATAATAAAAATATTAGCATTCAAGGAAATGAAGGAGATCAGCTCTCATAGCATCTGGCAGCATTATAATTAAAGTTCTGTCAAAGAGCTGTTATAAGTCTGGTTTGAAAAGATTTAAATTTAGTCATTAGTGAGGTTAGATATTTCATGTAAGAATTACGAGTTAACAAAATGCCACTGAAATTTTTTAGGTTATATTTTAGCAATTATTCCCAATATGTCATTTTGTAAAAAAAAATTAGTTAAACATTGTTTAGTAACACCTTATGAATATTTTAAAATTCTAGACCTCTTCCAATATTCCATGTGTATTAGGAGTGCCTGCTAGGTGGTACAGTGGTGCTTCACTGAACTATGAACTCGGTAAGAGTGGCAGTCTGATGGGTTGAATAGAAAGTACCCAACATGATTCTATTTAATACATATTACTGTCACATTTTGACAGGTTAGGATATTTGTCCAGTATTATTAATATAATTAATTTAATTTCTCCTATATCAATTGATAACAATGACAAATTACTGGAAGAAGAAAATAAAACTTGAGCATTTCTCATCCTTCTTTATTGCCTAATATGATGTTTAATCACCAATACTTCTAAATAATACAGCTAGGAGAAAAAAGGGAACAGGAAAGCATCCATGACAAATCATTTTATTCTTCATCTTAAGGCAGATACTAAAAAAGTAACTTTGACAAAAAAAAGAGAATGAAATACATTTTTAGCAACTAAAAATATATTATCTTTCAAATTATATCCTTATTACAATTAACAAGCGAGAGTATTTAGTAAACACGGAATTCCAAACCATTGATCGTTTTCTCATATCCATATATGAAAAAGTTATATACATAATCAGATAACTCTCCAGTAGCATTTGGGATGAAGTTATATGCAATTAGATAATCTTCCAATAGAATTTGGGAGGAAAAAATGCATTAACAAAGTGTTCATCAACACATGTATGAGTTTCCCATTGTTGCTGTAACAAAATTACCAAAATTTAGTAATTTAAAACATCATAAATTATTACTTATAGTTCTGGAATTTGAAACATCATAATTAGTTTCATGGGACTAAAGTCATGGTATCTGTAAGGCTGACTCTTTCTCGAGGAGCTGAGGAGAGACTCCATTTTCTTGTATTTTCAGTGTCTAGAGAGAGGCCGCCTACGTTTCTTGACTGATACATCACTTCCTTCCATCACTCCACATTCACACTGTCTTGACCACGTCTACCACTACTGACTCTGATCTTTCTGCCTCCCGCTTCGAAGGAGCCTGTGATGATAGTGGGCCCACTTGGATAACCAGAATAATCTCCCCGACTCAAGATCCTTGCTATAATTATAAACACACAGTCTCTTTTATCATGTAAAATACCTTATTCACAGTTCTGAGATTAGGACATGGACAGTTTGGGGGAACATTATTTAGACTACCACAGGGTACAGACCTGAATATTGATCATATGAGAAAAAATAAATATAAAAACCTTTTGAAGCTTTGCGTATCTAAGATGCAAAATAGAGAAAAATGGGGGAAAATATGTCTAATATTATTCTACAGTGAAATAATGCTGGAAAGTTAATAATAAAAGCAACAAGATAAAAAGAAGAGTAAGCAAAGACAAGTTTTAAGGAAAGAAATGTAAGTTTATATAAAGGGAAATACATAAAATTGTTTCTAAATCAACAAAGATAAATAACTGCCAAGAACCATAATTCAGTTCTTTTAAACAGTTCCCAAATGTGACTTTTTTTTTTTCCCCTGACAGGCACACTGGGTTGCTCAAAAAGAGTTGAAGTCTACTGAGACAAATAATAAGTCATGCAGCAGAAAGGCACTGAAAGTCTGATAGGACCAGGAATTGTAGTATAATCATAATTCAATATAATCATGAAGCATGCCTCAACCAAAGAAAGAATATGGATTATACAAACAGGCTCCTATTTCCATGAAATAGCTCTTAGGTATTTCTGATGAAGTCTGTGCATTGATTATTATAATAAACCATACCACCTAATTTTTCCTCACAAATGCAATAGTTCACATTTATTTATGAAAATCCCAGTGATTTAAGCCAAAGATAAGAACCGAATGGAAAAATCAACATATATTACAAACATAACCACAGAGCAGATGCCCCCTGGCCTCTTAAAAACCATTCTTCTCACTGTTCTGAATACTCGTTTCAGTTGCCACAGGCAGTGGCATACAAACTGATAAAATTAGAACTTGAAATTAGGATGATCACATTTATTAGGTAATTTTGGTGATGTTACTATTAATGTCAGTAAATACCACGTATAGTATTTATAATGATACCTTACAAAAATATAAGGTAGTGGAATGCAAATAAACACACAGATATGAGAAAAAGGAATTATAATGCTATAAAATGAGATAATAAAACAAGCTGAAGGGGCATATAACCATGGATGTGTAGAAGATCTTAAGGAATACTAATAGGGCTATAATTTTTCCTTCACTACACAATTACAACTTCTGAATAAGTGTGAGATTATTTTTAATTTAGTCACTAATAGTTAGCATCTGAATAAAAAAATAAGCACAAAGAAATGGTTTCCAAATGGACTTGGTTCAAATTTCCTAACAACAATGTGAATGCCTATAAACTTGATTGCTTCTTTGATACTCAACATTGTCTGTTGGAAAAAAAGGAATGATCACCCTCCCCTTTCAGAAGCTGCCCTACATCTGTCTACCACCTGACTTGCAGTTACTGAAGTCACAGTCACCCACAAGCTCTGTGTCCTGCAGTATGCCTTCTGGAATAAGCAACTTCCAGTTGAGATAGAAAGGTCTGAATGGGAGAGAAAAGTTTGGGACAGTATCAAAGCTTCCCAGACTTTATGAGTTCCTTTATTTCTGCAAAACTTTGTAGGGAAAATTTCTAGTGGGCTATTAATAAACAAAACCACAACTATACAATGGTGCTGCTAACAAACTTATAAATGGTTCATTTTCTTTAGCATTTTCTTTGGATTGAGATTATATTGTGAAATACTAAATGAATTTGAGAATGCGTAACAACCCAAGAATCACCATCACTGAAAGCTACTATGCCAGGCAAAATACTGTTGCTTTATTTTTGTAATTAAGACAACAGATTCAAGAACAAGCCAGTCTAATATTACAACTTACTCACTGGCCACCATATTGTTTCCCTGAACATATATCCTTTATTTACACAAATCTAATACTCTCTGTTTTCCCAATCTCTTGTTTTGGGGGACTTTTTTGTTTGCTTTAAGAAATATGTTCTTGGGCTATTAGCAAAATAAATAAAAAAGAGAGAGAGAGAAAAGGAAAAATGAAACAAGATGGGATCGGGAGGAAGACAAACCAAAAGAGACTCTTAATGTCATAAAACAAACTGAGGGGGGTGGGGGGGAGGGGTTGGGAGGGGGGGGCGTTTACATTATATGTTTAAATTTTAAAAAAGCTTAAATTAAAAAAAAAAAAAAGAGAGAGAGAGAGAGGTAAAAATAAAGCTATCAGATTTAAGTAACAAGTGATAGAGATGAAAGACCTGGATTGAAAAGAAGATACAAAGTGAATCAGAGCAGCCAGAAAAGCCTCTGATTAGAAGAGATGGAAATCAGGGATAAATAGCAGGGACAAAGACTCTGATGAGAATAGGTTGAATCTGGTCCCAGCACTAAGTACTCTGGGCTAGCTACTATATTGAATCCCTGGAGGAGGATACTATGAGAATATGTTATAAACATGCAATATTTTATTATAATCCTCAAGTAATCTGTAGGAAAGTTCCTCTCCCTTTTTTAGCATACCCTTCCCCCAGGCGTTTCCAACCAGATATCATCCAGTAACTATGGACGGGGCCTGGAGAAGTTGAAGTGTCTAATATTTGGTAGGCATTCAATGATGACTAAAGTAGAGATACATTAATGATACCTATGGAGCTGGACACACGTGTAGCTTTTATGCAAATGAGAAAAAATATCCTTGCATTAACTGTCCCAAAATGCAAGACAGAGGAGGAATGTTTCCAACAGGCCAGAACATCTTTCAGGGATGATTTAGGATTAGTGTAGTGATGCCAAGAAATACAAGAGGGCATAGAGAAGAGCATCCAGACAAAATGGATTAAAGTTTCACCTTGAGAAAAGGACATCTCTTATTCTTACAAAGTGAAGTACTTAGCTAAACTAACCACATTTTCGGTTAACAAGTACTACACTTGTCTCCTGAGTGCGATACGGCAGTCTGTATCTTATTCTGTAGCTGTCTTCTGGTGATCCGTACTCTGTTTCTGTCAGTTAGGTGGACTAAAAAGTCACCAGAAATAAATGAATTTGATTCCAAAATCTACTTTTGAATAATTCTCCAAAAATATTTACACACTAAGAAAATAACCAATTATTCAGGGTCTAAATACATGTTTCTACAAAAAATAAATAACATTCTCATTGTAATTAGATGCAAAAATGGGTGTCATAAATTAAATGCAATATATAGTTGCTTTGATGAGACATTATACTGCCATGAGGAATAAAGGAATAAATATTTTAAATCATTCTTTCTCTAGCCTGAGATAGTCCCTGAAAAATTGTACTGTGCCCTACCCATTACTGGCCTTTTGACCCACAGTGTATATTATTAATAAAATATAATTATCTTAAAAAATACAAAAAACTTGGATATTCTTTCTCCCACTTGAAGTATCATTTCAGCACATAGTTTTTCAAAATGGCAGAAAACCTAATATTCTAAAACATCAAAGAGCACGTAGACTTTATTGAATGCCTTTTAAAAAGGAGGAGTAATTATATCACACATCATTCAGAAAATCTGCTGATGTAATCTACTAATTAGTAACCTGCCAACAAAACTACTTCTTTATAGAAGCCTCTGTCCCTGTAGTACAACTCCTCATGGATAGCAGCCACTCCTTCAAGCCCTTCTTGTCCATTCCTTTCAAGACAGGAGCCTGCCCGTCATATCTTTCTTGCCCCTCTTTTGCCCTTCCTTGATCTTTCCTCTTGTTACATAATTATTTCAGGGAGCTCTGTTGCCTTATCTTATAAAAATTAATTTTCCTCTTTGCTTTTTACAATTCTCTGATCCAAGCATCACAATATTAGCACAACAGAGGAAACAAAGATTCTCCTCAGGAAACTAGAAGAAAAATAAACCATTAAAAAATTAAAATAAATTTTTAAAAAGAAAGAAAAATAAACCGTGAACACTTAAGTATTTTTTAATGTTCATACATACATGTATACTAGGAAATAAACATTGCTCCAGAATACTCATTGCATAAATGCTTTTCCCAGGTGGTATCCAATTAGTTGTTCAGAGTGAGTAAATTAATTCTTCCAAGTCTGTAAGTTTTAATTAGCATTAAGGCTACATTTGAATTGCAAAATTATATAGGCCCTGACATCACTGATATAACATACCTTGGAATTTGGATATTTCATACTAGGAGAAACCATGCATTTTTCCATAGAGTTACTCCTTATTTTCAGTTGTACTATAACTTTCACTATCTTCTAGTTAAAATTTTGATAATTAAAAATATTAAATTGCCTGTAATCTTACCATTGTTGTCTCTTGAATGGATCCAAAACTGTTGATAAAAATGTTGACTACTACATCAACAGGAATGCCTACAAATAAAAATTTAGAATATATTCAGTAACTGTAAAAATTTGGTTAGATTATCATATTTTTATGGTTTGTGCACTTGATTTTATATTTTTTCCAATCCACTTGAGATATAAACCTTTAAAACTATGGTCTCAGAATTCCATGTTCACAATTGCTATTAACTTGCTTTTCTAAGTAAGGCATCATAATAAAAATAAAAAATGAGTTAAGTTGTATTAACTCATGTTATTATTCATTTATTTCTTAAATTGTTAAGACTGAGTAAATATGTTAACCTTTAAAGAAGTTTTTAATTGAGCTAATGCACTTACCTTAAGAAAACGTAAAACATTCTTTAAAAAAAACATTTTTTAATGTTTTAACTTTTGCATTTTTATAATCATTTCAAGTCTTACTTTCATTAGTAAAGCAGTGTTCAATACATATTACTTATAATGACCATATTTTGATTTTTAATTTAATTTAAATATACAAAGTTAATCATACATATAACAGAATCATTATAAAGATTTTTGCCTGACCTGTTGGAAAATAATTTGAAAGTTCATGGAGTGAGAATTAAGGTATAATGTCGCAAATTTCTTGCTTGCTTTTTTGTTTTTTTCTTTTTTCTTTTTATTCATTGTGGGCTGCTGGTTAGGTTAACAAAGGGAAAATGTGAATTTAGCCTTTTAGCCACATAACCACTGACTGATGGAAAACAGGTGGTGAATCAATATATGGTAGACATGTGACAACCCAGACCAAGGCTGTTGTTGAAAGTAACTGAATAGGGTCTGGTAATGAACAAAAAACCCTGTTTTTACAACATAGTTGTATAACTTCAGTTGACTAGAAACAGCTGCAGACATTTTTTTTTTTCTGTAAAGGAAGAAGAAAAAAATATCAAGCCTTATAATGTTAATCTGATCTACATTAATACCTGTCCTTTGCCAGCAATAAGGATTATATTTTTCCAGAGGAGTTTTTTTCCAGATAGCTTTTCCCAGCTCATCAAGAGGACAAAAAAGAAAATAAGAAAAGAAAGAAAGAAAGTTTGCACAACTATATAATCTTCTCATGACTTTTATTGCAAGTATGGTTTTAGTTCTTGAAAGGTGTGATAAATAGTAATATTCTGTTGGAGTAGAAACAATCTGTTGTAGAAAACACAGTTGCTTTTATTCATAAAGTTAGCATGTTTTTAAAAACCATGTGGCCATCTTTTATTTTTTTCACCAAAAGAATAGAAGGATATTTTTATCAATGTGAAATGCTAGCAAAAATTTTAAAAGAATCTAAAAACCTATCAGAACTATTGTCTATCCCTAACAAGTGTAGGCTATTCTACAAATTATAACTTTGGTCTGTGAATGAAAGCCAGATCTGTGTCCAGAGCTTGAAATTTAAATCACTAAGCTTTGGAATACTAAGTGCTTAGCAAACCCATGATGGAGGTTAGTCTAATCCACAATATACCTATTTTGTTCTTTTAACAGGGAACCATATGAAACTATCAGAACTAGTATTCTGGTTGTCTTTGAATATTTTTGTCACTAAATTGCTCAAAACCTAAGCAACATCATTGGACAGTAACATGCCATTTTGAAACCTTATTGTTTTGAATATCACAACTGAATGATTAAACACATAAAATTAACTTTTACAATGCACAGATTGAAGGTTCTGGAGGGGGTAAGAAACAAACCTTTAAAATTTGGTCTTATCCTGGGATCATAACTGACCAATAGCCTATTCAAGATATTGCTAGTGGAGTTGGCAGGGACTCGGGCAAGGTCCTCAGCTGACTGCTGGCTATAAGAGAAGAAAACAAAACAAAACTCTGGTAAGCATTTAGACATAGCCAGCAATAGAAATGTGTAATTCTCCATGGAGAAGAGATGCTTTTTGAGACAAATTCACAACTACAGCATGGCTTTTCCAAATAGAAGTAAATAAAAATAGTAGGCATTGTCAAATGCCCAAACGATAGTTGTCATGATAAATAAAAAATGAAGAAAGTATTTTAGCACTTAATTTTCTAAATTCATGCAACACTGCCCTAAGTACTCAACGTTGTTTTCTTTTAAATAAAATTAAATAAAATAAAATTAAATAAAATAAAAATAAAAAAATTTGCAATCAAAATCTAGAGATGCACAAAGGGAGTACAGACAATGAGATAAAAGGGAAAAAGAAAACAGCAAAAAATAGTTTTTTAATAATGTATATTAACCTTCTGCCTAAGCAAAGGAGTATGTGAATACCCTAAGAGGATATGGCCATAGAGATAGTCTAACAATTCAGAAAACTATCATACTGACATTTATAAAATGGTATTGCCCAAGAAATAACCAATGAATGTCCTCACTGAGTTCAATATGTTGGGAAAAATGGTGGGGGATGTGGGGGAGTGGTAAAAGAAGTTTCTCTATTACCAGATCAATTAAACAAGGAAAATACAGAGCTACAAGTTACAGCTATCTCTTTTCCACATATGTTTGCTCGTCAATTATCAAAATGAGGAAAAAAAATGGCACATTTTTCTATTTTAATTAACTTTGAACAATGAATTTTGACCAAATTGGTATCATTTGAAAGCACTTAAAAACACAAACAGGGGCGCCTGGGTAGCTCAGTGGGTTAAAGCCTCTACCTTTGGCTCAGGTCATGATCTCAGGGTCCTGGAATCAAGCCCCGCATCCATCCGGGTCTCTGCTCAGCAGGGAGCCTGCCTCCTCCTCTCTCTCTGCCTGCCTCTCTGCCTACTTGTGATCTCTGTTTGTCAAATAAATAAATAAAATATTTAAAAAAAAACACACACACACAAACAAAAAGTCCACTTTCTTGGAATCCAATGAAAAATGCTTTGTGGTTTACTGCTTGTTGGTTTGTTTTACATAAGGTAAAACAATACATATTTTTACACATAAAGTCTTATATGATCATTGTCTCAATACAATAAAAGTAAAAAATCCATGACAATCACAAGAAAGTTTAAAATTATACTTGGAGTATCTACCCCTGTCTAGTCTAGTCTGTATTGATATGGTGCAAGTTTCAATTTTGAAAAATGATATTAATTTATACAAAGCAAACTTAGAAGTAAGGGCATGGTTTTGTTTTGAAATCCAAGCTCTCATGTATCAGGCAATTCTGTTCTGAGTTAATTACACACAGTCTGCTGATAAGATATAAACCCTCGAGGTGGGATGGGACTGATACTAAGAAGTTTATAAAATTCAAAAAATACTACAAACTGATACAGACAAACTCTTTAAGTAGATATCAAAATATTAAAGAAAAACATGATAATCAGTTAGTTAAACCTCCTAAAGGTGCAGGAGATGATGTAGATTTTTTAAATTGCTTCTCATGGCCTTATCAGTGCCAATACTGTAGCTGCAGGGACTTGGGGGTTGGTAATGAGATTTCCCATTTTATTGCAGGTGAAATTGTAACCTCCCTAGAGCCAACTGTCATCCCTTATCAAAAGACTGAAAACTCTGAAGAGAATGAAGGTATGTGGGAAAATTGGATATTAGGATGCAAATTAGTGTTCAAATCCATCTATAAGGTTTCCATTCAGGGGAGGAAAACAGAATTGATTGATTACAAATACACCTGTATTGGATCAATTAAGGACTGCATTATTGTGTCTCTTGACATACAATCCTTTACAAGTACATCCCTTTTAATGAAATGAAATGACCAGACAACATAAAAAAATTAACACTAATTTTAATAATGAAAACCTTCCAACCTGATTTTTTTCTTCCAACTGTGGGAGATGTCTCTTTGGCATATGGATTATTTGAGCTAAAGTCCTTGAAAAAGAGCGAATGCAGGGGAGGCTTTCTCTGAACTCCTATCTGCCTACAGACAGATTCCCCCAAAAGAATTTACCATCATAAATCCCCTCCCTGGGAGTTTCGTCAACTAAATAAGATTGACTCTTATCACAGGGCAGGACACCAAAACAAATTTTGTTATACATGATCATACCTCCCCTCTATTTTCCTAAAGGCCCATTCATCTTTCCTAAAAATCTGGTATTTTCCCCTAAGAGGAACATATCCTCCTCTCTCAAAGCTCTCAATCTCACCACTCTGTGGGTACTCACTATTTTTTTTATCTCTGATGCTCCCATGAATGTGATATTAAAAATTAATAATTTGTATACCTTTTCTCCTGTTAATATGCCTGTTGTCATTTATTTCATAGACCTAGCTATTGAGGATAGAAGGAAAAAAATCTTTCCTCCTTTACCACTGTAAGTTGTATCAGTCAAACTCACTTTCTGGTCCTTGGTACTCACTACCAAATTTTGTCCTTCCTCCCTTCACTGGTTCAGCATAAATCTCCCTTCCTGGAATATTGTAACTTCCACTTCTCATTGTACTACTCTAACCCCAACCTGTCCTTTAATATTGCTCTCCTAAAATATTGTTTCAATCATCCCATATTACTCTAACAAACACAAACATAAACAGACTGTTTGGCAATTATATTATAGCTTTTTTTTTTTCCTATCTGTGTATTTATTACCAAGCCGACTGAATCCAGACAGTATGATTCTTGAGGGAATCATGGCTTCTATATTTTTGTAATTCCATATACTTCCTGTATAGTATGAAATACACACTCTCTCAAGCACTTTCCATCTGCCAGCTCTTCTTTTTTTTTTTAAGATTTATTTATTTGAGAGAGAGAGAGAGAGAGCAGGGGTGGGGAGTTGCACAGGGAGAGGGAGAGAGCATCCCAAGCAGGCTCCATCCCCAGCACTAAGCCCAACAGCAGGGCTCTATCTCACAACCCTGAAATCTTTGAGTCAAAATCAAGAGTCAAATGCTCAGCCCACTGAGCCACCCAGGCATCTCCTATCTGCCAGGTCTTCTGAGCTGACTGCAGCCTCAGGAAGCCTGCGTACACTAAAGCAAGGGCATTTCCACACATCACATGCAAGTAAAGAGCATTTCCTCCTGAGGTGTCCTCTCAGAATAAGGGTTACTTTTGTTCTTTTATTTTCTTCAGAAGTTTTCCAGCATTGGCCATTGCTGAACTAATCACTGCCAAGGAGAAAAAAACAACCATGATTGGCTCAGAGCAATAGTCCAGAATGAAACACTGAGAAATCAACTATCATGTCTATTACATTCTTTCATTTGATAATCACAAACGTTCCCTTGATGAAATAGGAGAGATTATTAACCATCCAGAGAGCTGTTCTTCAGTGGAAAAACCCTGACTGGTAGAAGAGTACACACTAGGTGAGTTAATGGAGCAACAGATAAGGTACCCACAGGAACTAAGACAGCAAGGCTAAGAGGGTATCCTAAGGTGGGAGAGTTATGAAATCTGGTAATCCTGATTGCTACTTGCCATTTCACAATAAACCTGCCATAATGGGAGTGAAATAGTCTCTATCTTATCACCATCCACCCATATATTGCTTTAGGATATATTATATAAATGTGTATGTATAGACGTGAGTGTGTGTGTGTGTGTGTGTGTGTGTGTGTGTGTGTGTGTGTGATAAATTCTTAGTTTCTATTAGTCTTACTTATCATTAGTCCTGGAAAATCTGAATCTGCTCTTACTATAATTTATCAGAGTCACTCTTCCATCCAAACATCCCCAAATGTTTTTCTTTCTTTCCACAGCTAAAAACAAACAAAAACAAAAACAAAACAACAAAAATTCTTGTTTATTAACAACAATAAAAAAATCAATGTCAGCTAAGAAAAATCTCTTCAAATTAATAAAAAAGGAATACATCAAATACATTACAGCCCCTTTCTTTTATTCTTATTTGTATAAATATATATTCTCATGCCTGTTGTAGTTAATCTTATATGAATATTCAGTTGATATTTCACCTTTCCTTATACTAAAAATTCAAAGATATTTTAAAATTTAAGTGAATCCCAGGTAGTTCATATTCACATGCATGAATTCAGGGGGTTTTCCTACCTGAAAACAATAGAAATCTTTTGTTTAGCTCACTCAATACTAAAACAACATTAAAGTCACCTCTACATGTTAAGATATATTTTAAGAGTCTAGAAGCTACAGCACTTTCTGCCAAAGACCTGAAATAATCTGCAATTTTTCCTCTGCACTTTAGTATATAAACCTTGTAATTCGGGAAAGTGACTACTACTATTTACACAAAACAAGCAAGAATAAGAAGAGTTAAATGCATTTAGTTAGGTCACTACATGTTTCATTGTTAGTCATTATATTCTGTGACTCAGTCCAATATTTTATCCATTTTGACTATGCAATTTTGTTTTATTTCAAGAAATCTATCAATAATTCTGTTATTATGACAAAACAGAATTTATTCCACAGAAATATGATATTAATTTAAGAAAATAACTTATTTTACTGAGGCAAAGTGATCAAATGACTAGAGAAAATAATGTTTTATATCAAAAGCCTTTTTACAACCAGTCTTCTTTTGTTCACTTGCCTTAACTTGAACCAATGTCATTACTAATATGTGAAGTTATGCAAGGAATGTATCAGGCTGTAAAGTTGGATGATGTAATGTTTTCCAGAACTAAAGGACAAATCCAGAAATTTCTTTCCAAAGGGGAAACTCAGTTTTCCATCAACTGTGGAACACTCTTATTTTTACATGACCCTTTAGTGACCATACTGCACAATTCAATATCAAAACTGATGTGTATGAGCATATTAACTGAATATCTTCCCTCCAGTCAAGAGTCTGAGTCCAAAGGCATGCTTATGTTTTTACAGAGTTATAACTGTAACAACGGTCAAAGTTCTTTTTGGACCTGAAAGCAGTCTGGCATATGCTGGGGAGGAATCTGGGTGTGGGAGCTGTAAAGCCTCCAGCTGGACATGAACTGAGGCAAGCACAAAGCAGTAAGGAAAGAGAAGGTATGTAAAATGTGTAGGTGTGTTATTTCTCCTCTTTACAGTGAGACAGTGATTCTTTACCTCCTTTTAGGTTATGGACAACACTAAGAATCTGGCAAAATCTATTTTCTTCCCTGAAAAATTCACAAAATTTACAAGGCTGAGGGATCCTGGGCCTGAACACCTAAGGTTGTAGAAACTGTCTTTTGTGGAAACAAAAGCTGGTATCCTCATCTAAAATGAGAGGAAAAGAGAAAAATTAAAAAAAAAAAAAAGAAATAAAGAAAAGATCAGATATCTCATAGCAACTGAAAGTAAGCTCAAAAAAAGAAAGAAAAAAAAGATGAGAGTGTGTCAAAGGGACACAGAAGCCAATGGAAAGATTTCCCAAATGCTCAAATCTAAATGATTTGAGCAATTAAATGAAGTCATATCAGGTTATATTCCAAAATATAAAGTAAAAATCCATGAGTCCATATGGATACAAATAAATGATCAAATAAATAAATGAAGGAGGATAGTCAATCCTCCCAAGCAGATTTCCAAATAACTAGAATTTAAAATATATCCTCTATTCTCAACTGGTGGAGCATAACTCCTGAGCATGTGCTGTGCACAGTGACTTTCTTCCAAAGAATATAAAATGGGAAGGGGAAAAAAGTGACTTTAAGCAAAGAATCCTGACACATACTATCTTAGCCAGATGATCAAAGTTAACCTCAATAGTGTTAAGTTGTGTTGATTTTATGTACCCTTAATAAAATGTGATGAGAACGGCATTGTATCCTGTGACCTTCCTCCTAAAAATACATACCTCCAGTCTAATCCTGAGAAAAACATAGACCAATCCCAGTAGAGTGACATTTTACAAAATACCTGACTAGTACTCCTCAAAGCCATCATGGTCATATCAAAAAAAGGAAGGTCTGAGAAACTTTCACATCCAACAGGAGCCTAAGGAAACATGAATACTAGATGTAATGTACTGAATGGGATCCTGGAACAGAAAAAGGACATTGGGTAAAAACTAAGGAAACTTGAGTAAAGAATGGACTTTAATAACAGTGCAGCAACAGTGGTTCTTTAATTATAAAAAAAAATGTATCATACAAATGCAAAAGGCTAATAATAGGAGAAACTAGGAGCAGAGTATTTGTGAACTCTGTATTTGGCAAATTTTCTGTAAATCTAAAGTTGTTCTAAAATAAACTTTATTTGAGGGGGAAAAAAGAGCTGAGTGTCAGAGACCTTAACAGATACCCCACCAAAGAAAACATACAGATGGCAAATAAGTCTATGGAAAGAGGCTCCACATCATATGGCATCAGGGAAATGCAAATTAAAAAAACAATGAGACACCATTATACACCTATTACAATGGTCAAAATCTACAACACTGATACCACTAAATGCAAATGAAGATATGGAACAATGGGAACTCTGATACATTTCTGATGGAAATGCAAAATGGTGCAGCCACTTTGAAAGACAAGGTGACAATTTCTTACAAAACTAAACATAACTGTTACCGTACGATCCAGCAATCTCACTCCTTGGTATTTACCCAAAGGATATAAAAACCTAAGGTCTACATGAACAAACTGCACACAAATATTTATAGCAGCTTTATTCATAATTGCCAAACTTGGAAGCAACCAAGATGTTTTGTTTTTTTTAAAGATTTTATTTATTTATTTGTCAGAGAGAGTGAGCACAGGCAGACAGAGTCAGGCAGAGGCAGAGGGAGAAGCAGGCTCCCTGCTGAGCAAGGAGCCCGATGTGGGACTCGATCCCAGGACGCTGGGATCATGACCCGAGCCGAAGGCAGCTGCTTAACCAACTGAGCCACCCAGGCATCCCCAAGATGTTTTTTAGTACATGAATGGAAAGTAGATTGTGGTACATCCAGACAATGGAATATTATTTAGCACTAAAAACAAATGATCTATCGAGCCATGAAAAGACACAGAGCATTCAGAAACACATAGTACAATATGTTAAGGCTATTATGTGATGATTCCAGCTATATGACATTGTGGAAAGAGGCAAAACTATGGAGAGAGCAAAAAGGGTTGCCAGGGACTGGGGTGAGTAGGGGATCGATAGGCAGAGCACAGAGGATTTTTAGAGCAGTGAAAATACTCTTCTAGATAACCAGACAGATAGACATACAAAGACAGAGAAACACTTTATATATTCAGGTAATAAATTAAGTCAGTAGTTATGTATGAATCCAGGGAACTGCAAGGTTATTATATAGGAGTTTTGTTTGTTTTGTATTTTCCTAATCACAGTAAAACTTATTATTACCTCTCTTGACAGCTTCTATATTAATTTTCTGTTCTGTTTCCAGATTAAACTATGAACAGGTTTATGAATACAGTGAGTGATACCTTTTACATGATTGGTTTAGTTTAATTAGTTTATATTTGCTTGAAAAGAATGTGTTTATGGGTATGTGTGCCTGTGTGTGGCAAAGTCTACTGTGTTATTACAGGCCAAGAATCCTAATTAAGAACAGTGTTTCACAGCAATCCTTCTGTTTATCCCTCAACTGGGCTTCAGGAACTGTTGGGTCCTGTGGAAATATTTTCAGATCTTGTCTACCTTCAGTTATGCAGTTACATCATCCATGGCTCAAAGAAAAAACATTTTTTACGGAGTAGAAACATCTATTTTTGAGATGCTGGATTCTGGAAACCAGCAACTTCCCAGTCTCATCAGAGGCCGTGGTCTCTTTTAACTTCCGATCATGTGTGAGATTCCTCATCATATGAATACTGCAAGGGTTGCCTACTAACAGGGTATGTTTCTCAGTGTAAAACATTATACATTCTTGCTACTTCTTATTGGTTTACTAATTTGATATAAACCTCATAACCTAAGGATGCAAACATAAACCTCAAAACATTCACTCAGCAATTACATTCCATGCTCTGCAGGAAGAGTACTACATCCTCACCGAGAAAAGGCGAATGAATCCATAGTAATACCTCTAACTCTGCTTCTAAGTGCAGCTACAACTGTAATCATCTTTTCTCAATTTTCTATTTCCCTGCAGAGATAAATATAAAATGTTTCCCTTCTGGACTAACAGAAATGGTGATAAGATAAATCCCACACTCACTCACACACAGTGGGTATAACTGAGGAAACACTTGTCTAAGAGTAAGGAGACTAGCATTCTAGACCCTGACAGACTACAGGTTACTACATAATATGGGGCAAATCCCTCTCTGAGCCTCAGTAAACTCACCTTTAAATCAAACGTCTAAAAAAGGTGATGGGTAATGTCCCATTTGGTTGCTAATCTGGTTCTACTTGTAGTGGATGCCGCAATGCTGGATCTTTCCCATCACCCCTTTGGATCTGAGGCTTCTGCCAGGAATGCTGGCTGCTTAAGAGTCTGAGCTGGGTCCCTTCTGGAATAGACTTCAGCTGAAGGAAGGTGTCCTGCCTCCAGAGAGGCAACTCAAACACAAAGACTGCGACATGGGGACACAAAAGTGTTCAAGTCTCTTCTTACTGATTGAGATAACTTTAAAGGACCATCCCAGCTTTGGCACTCCCTGCAGCATCGAACCCACGCCGCCGGTGCAACTGCACCGTTCCGGTGTTTGAAACCTGCTTCCTCATTCCCAAGAAGTGTTGTTCCAAAAGCAAGCTTTTCTTCGTGGGAATCTTTATCTCAAAGACCATCTTAGAGACAACTCAACCCACAACATCAACGAAATAATGCAATCCCTTAACAAACAACAAAAATGTAACTATCACTCAATTATCTATATGCCAAATATTTCCCTGACTTTAGTCATTCCTCAAATTCATTTAACAAAGTGTTTGAGCATTTTCTATATGCTATGCATGATACCATGTATTTAAGAATCAAACATGAGTGTTGGTGGGGTGTGTGGGTGGCTCAGTGGGTTAAAGCCTCTGTCTTTAGCTCAGGTCATGATCTCAGGGTCCTGGGATGGAGCCCCACATCGGGCTCTCTGCTCAGCAGGAAGCCTGCTTCCTCCCCTCTCTCTGCCTGCCTCTCTGTCTGCTTGTGATCTCTGTCTGTCAAATAAATAAATAAAATCTTTAAAAAAATGAGTGTTGGTTACTCTGATGAAAAAGTAGTATTTAAAGATTGTGGGTTCAGAAGGATTTGTGTAGTGATTCTCAGCTTTGCTGTGCACTAAATCCACCTGAGAAACTCTGCAAACTACTAATGCCTAGTCCCAGCCCATATTTAATTCATTTGGGATGAAGTCCAATCATCAGGATTTTAGAAGCTCCTCAGATGATCCTTTTTTTTTTAAGATTTTATTTATTTATTTGACAGAGATCACAAGTAGGCAGAGAGACAGGAAGAGAGAGAGGAGGAAGCAGGCTCCCACTGAGCAGAGAGCCCAATGCAGGGCTCGATCCCAGGACCCTGAGATCATGACACAAGCTGAAGGCAGAGGCTTCAACCTCTGAGCCACCCAGGCGCCCCTCCTCAGATGATTCTAACGGTCTAATGAATCAAATGTTAGAAAAGAGAGTTTACAGTGAAAGAATATGAAATTAAAAATTGAGAAGTCCAACATTTAATGGGCAGATGGAGGACGATAAACCAACAATTAGGACAAAGAATAAACTGCAAGGGCGGCACCTGGGTGGCTCGGTGGGTTAAAGCCTCTGCCTTCGGCTCAGGTCCAGATCCTGGGGTCCTGGGATCGAGCCCCACATCGGGCTCTCTGCTAACAGGGAACCTGCTTCCCTTCCTCTCTGTATGCCTGTCTCTCTGCCTACTTGTGATCTCTGTCTCTCAAATAAATAAATAAAATCTTTAAAAAAAAAGAATAAACTGCAAGAGAAGATGAAATCCAGAAGCATGTGGTGGCAACAGAATTAAGGAGACGGAATATTTTATGAAAGGGTTGGTTAATGGGACCAAATGCCACTGAGAGGCTAATGTGAAGAATGCAATCTTGCCCATGGGATTTAGCCAAAGGAGAGCTGTTTCTCAGATGAGAGAGACAGGAGCCAGACTGGAGTGGGCATAGTACTGAGTGGCAGGGTAGGAAATGGACACTCCTTCCCCTTGTGGGCATACCAACTCAACAGCACCACACAGATGAATTCTCTTGTCAGAAATCCAAAAGCTAGTTGACAGGCTTCTATACCCAAGCAGGTATAATTAAATTAGTAGGAAAAGTGGAGACACCCTCTTGCCATAATCCGCCCCCCAGCACAGCACAGCACAGTGTAATCCATCCAGACGTGTCCTCAGCTTGCAGCTTCTCTCTGAAGAGGGAAAGGCTCGGACCTCATATCTAATATGCCAGGTGCTACCTTAAGGACCAGCTCCTATATCATCTGGGGCACTGAGGGGACCCAGCACAAACACTAGTCCCTGGGGACCACAGAGAATGGAGCAGTTGTGCCAACAAGCAGCACTCACCACAGCTCTACCCCTACCACCTTGCTGCACAGTGACTAGGCTAGAAACACAGCTCTTCCCTGTGTCTACACCATCAGAGTCAGGGCATCACAGTAGCCACAACACAGAAACAAGCTAAATGCCCACTGACAGAGGAACAGATAAAAAGTCCTGTATATACATACAATCAACTACTACCCAGTCTTCATTTTTTTTTTAAGACTTTATTTATTTATTTGTCAGAGAGAAAGAGAGAGAACAAGCAGGGAAAGTGGCAGGCAGAGGGAGAATGCAGAGCAAGGAGCCCAATGCAGGGACTTGTTCTCAGATAATGACCTGAGCCAAATGTAGATGCTTAACCCACTGAGCCACCCAGACGTTCCCTTATCCAGTCATTAAAGAGAAGGACATCCTGCAACATGCAACAGGGATGAATCTTAAGGTCATTAGGCAAAGTGAAATAAGACAGTCACAGAAGCATAAATACCGCATGATTGATTCCATTCATATGAAGTATCTAGAGTAGTCACACTCAGAGAAGCAAACAAGAAAATGATTGGCAGTGAGAAGAAAAGAGCAGTGGCTATCAAAAGGTAAAATTCAGTTATGCAAAATGAGCAAGTTCTTGAGGTCTGCTGTTTAACACTGTCTATACCTAATAATACCATATTACACCCAAATATCTGTTAAGAGGGCTAAGTGTCCTTATTTAAGTGTTCTTACCACAATAAGATGGAAAAAATTTTAAAACAAAATTTCTAGTGACAACCTCCAAAAGAAAATCTGTACTGTATGTATACATATAATAAGTTTTGAATGAGTTATTGCTCAATTGAGTGTAAGAAATAAGTAAAAAATAAGTTTGCTTTTTTTTTAACTGAATCAAATGGCTGATTATTGAACTGTTTGTACACGTATTACTTGGAAATCAGGGAAAGGGTACCCTCTTCAATAAATGTGCTGTGTTAACCAATATGCCTATTTTTAGAAATGAGTCTTGACCCTACCCCACACCATATATGAGAAATGAACTGAAGGTGATTACACAACTAAATGTGAAATATAAAACAAAAAGGCTCTCAGGAAAAAAAAAAAAA
>RCUC01107344.1:0-67806 GCA_003697995.1 Taxidea taxus jeffersonii
ATTACCAAAAAACAACGGACGGGGTCGTGGCCAGAGTCGACTCATTGGAACGTCATAGAATTACATTATTTGTTAAGATTTTGTCAATCTTAAATAAAAAAAAACTTTGTTTCCAAATTTTATGATGTACAAATATTGACAGAGTCTTCTGAATGAAACAGAGATTTTGGGGTCTCAATGAGTGGACTCTGGGCAGGGAGTCTCTTGTCCATCCTCTGCAGAAATCCAAGGAAAGGGCCTCAGCAAATGTTTTACATGTAGGATGTGAAATTGCACATGCAGGTCTGATTCCCAACTTCCCTGTTCCATGCACATCACCCGAGAGGCTCGTGTACAAACCATCCTCCCCCAGACTGCTACTGCTATGGGTTGTAATAGAAACAGCAGTGGCAGAGATGACAGGAATATGCTAATAAAGATTTAGGTACACATGTGAAGGTTAGTGCTAGAAGGATCGCGTGTTGCACTGTGACCCAGCGACACTCACTGGAATGCAGGCAGCATCGGACTTGATTCCTAAATGGAGAGACAGGATTGCCAACAGGATCTCACAAAGGTTTCTCAAACTGTGACCCTTTCAGCACACTACACTTTAGCCTGTGCCCACACTGTTGCAACAGCCAGTGGCACAGGCTAGGCCATATCAACCCCTGGACAAGAGGAAGGAATCCCACCTGTGCTGTCTCCTGCACTGTGTATGTGATCTTCTGTGCTGGTCTAGGCAAGGCAGTGGGGACAATTTACTGTGGGAGGCTGGAAACCCTTGTCCACACCCTGTCTCAGGTGACAGGTGCTGTGGAGCCACCTACAGGATGGAAGCTCCTGGTCTAAGCCTGTATCCACCAGCAGGCGGCAGCAGACCGCATCAGGAGCCGCAGGACAGAGGCTAGGGCTGACCAAGGGGAGCCTCGCAGGGACACCAGGCCTGGGGGTCAGCAAGGGTCCAGGGTTCAGTCCTCAGAGCCTGTCATCATGATCTATCCTAACTCCTCAGCTCCAGGGACCATGTACTGAGGGTCAGATTCACACAGTTACCCAGAACATTGAAAGGAGTCCTGACACAGTAAGTAGCTCATCTGGGAAATTCCAGTCCCTGTCTCTCCACCTGCAGTCCCAGGGAGATGAATCTTCTGTGCTGGGCACGTCCACAGATGCCCTGACTCCTCTCCCTCTGCCTCTCCTGCCCCACTCCATGTGGACTCAGATCTGGGGCTGCAGGTGCCTTGCTCAGGAGTGACTCAGGGGACAGGAGGTGGAGCACTCAGAGCCTCTGGTTCCTGGAAGGTGGGTCTGCAGCCTCCTGTGAGACTGTCTGCAGAGTGAAGTGATTCCCATGGCCTCATTCCATGTCTCTGGTCCCTCTGCTGTCCTTGCTTCAGAGACAGGATCCAGTTCCCAGGAGGGACCACTGACTATCTGGTCCCCAGAACTCATTCCCTGTGCAAAGACGTAACCATGGGGACCCTCACAGAGTCACAAAACATGAAGTGAGTCCCTCAGTCAGGGGTAGTTTGTGGCACTTTTCACAAACTTACATGAGACATAGAAGGAAAAAATGAAAGGAATCAAAGTGTTGAGATGTAGGTTTCTGGACTACTGGGGGGTGGGGGAGTCATAGAGATACTCAGCCCATGTGGAAATAAACTAGAGTCATGGTGAATCTCCAAGAGCAGGTGATTCTACAACAGTAAATTCCCAAATGTACCATGATGAACAAGTGTCATAATGAGAGAGTTTCCCATTCTCATGACATGTTGAGGATGGGACCAGGGTTCAGCTGAGGGATGCAGAGGTAACGTGAAGCAGGAGGGGTAGAGGCTGAGGACACAGGACTGCTTTCCATGAAACAGGTGTTGTCTGTAGCTCTATAAGAGCCCAGCTCAGCCCCATGGACAGGCCCCTGAAAGACCTCCCTGGAGCTGACTCAGTTCCCTGTGCTTAGTGACCCTGGGACAGATGGTCATGATCACCTGTCAGGGAGACGCTATAGAAATCTTCAGTGTTAAGTGGTACTGGCAGCAGCCAAGACAGGTCCCTGGCTGATCATATACCACAATAACAAGGGTCCCTCAGGGATTCCCTGATTCTACAAGTCCAACTTGTAAGAAAGGGCCACCCTTAACACCAGTGGGACCAGGGCCAGGATGAGGTGACTATTACTATCAGGTGTGGGACAGTGATACTAACACTCACAATGAGAGAGACAGACAGGGTTGTGAGACAAAAACCCCTTTCCAATCTGTGTCATACTCTATCAGCCCCTGGAGGACTGTGGACAAAGCACGTAGGTCTGGTCCAGGGCCCCAGATCTGAGATTCCCATGCATCCTATCTCCCAACACAGCCCTCCAGGCAGCCTCTGTACCATGTGGATCAGGGGTTCCTGTGCAGGAGGCAGGATGGCACTGTCATGTTTTCTGGCCTAGGGTACTTTGGGGAGATGAAAGATCAGGCTGGAAGGACAAAGAGACATCCATGGAGAAATAACAAGCTCAAAGTGACAAGGGGAAGTCTCAGTTTTCCATTGAATAGAATCATAGTGGTGTTTCTGTGTGGAAGAAATTATCCTTTAGAACTAAGACCTCTAGGGAAGTGAAGTGTACGTTAATGGTACAAGGAGTGAAAATTTTGCAGTAGGTCATCCGAATGTCAGTGAGTAAGGAAATTCCCAATTCCACCCCTTTGTTCCTGGACCCATGAATGCTGACTATGGGAGAAACAGCTCATATACTGGACACTTATTTAGTGCAAATATCACCTCCTGCCAAATCTTGCCCACAGTCCCACAAGGTGTGGCATGTGACTGGATAGTAAACAAGTCTGCAGGAGGCCAGTAGTCCATCATTGAAGCCAGCTGTTTCAAATGGTGGGGAACATGGTAGAACCAGTGATTTCCATGGGCATCGGCACATGGAAGCCCTTTTCTGATGTGAAATGTGAGCTGTGGACAGAAGCCACACTAGGTGAGGCATTCAGTAAGTCCAAGGATTACAGTTTGGGAAGAAGCACTTCAGGAAAAGAAAGCAAGCTCCTATCCAGAATAAAAGTTTATTCCACTAACGACAGAGCGATCTCATTCATGATGGAAGAGTTCTAATGTCATTCATCTGCCACCAGGCTCCTGGCTGATTCCCAAGGGAATGGTCTCATCCTGGGAACTCTGGGTTGGTCTCTGCTCTTAGCAGTTTGGACTGTCAGAAGTGGCCATAGCCATGTCAGCTGAATGAGTGGACAAACCTAGGGATTATCCCATGAATAACCTAAAAACTTGCAACATGGCAACTTTGCTATAGGGCCCCTGGACAAGTTCAAGAGTGGATGGACAAGAAGGCTATTCACTGTCTGCAGAATGTCACATTATCCACCTGATTATGAACACCATTTCCCTTTGAGGACACACTCTTGTAGGCATTTTCATGGAACACAAATAGCTCTGTGTTCATTTGGGGATGGGTTCTCCTCACACATCTCCTCCTCAAACATCTTTCACCACTTTCCTTTGTGCATTTCTTCCAAGTGTCTCACCATCCAGCCAAACTGAGTCAGAGAACATAGGTTAGAAATAAGCCACTTCTGTCCTTCTCTCTGCCCAGGTAAATAAACCAAGCACTCTTCTCACATGGTGCCTTATTGAAAAATGTTCCATATTCTTCAGGGGTGTCCCAGATGAGAGCTGCAGGATTAGTATTGTTAACTAGCACAGTTGGCTGCACATCAGACAGGAACCTCTTAAATCAACCATGGTTTTTCCTCTGGACCAGCTGTTCATAGGATTGTCCCCACTGGGTCATAATTGTGTCAGACAGAGCAAAGACAATGCAGTACGGGTTGGGGTCATGGCCATCAGGCCTTTTTCCTCATGCATCTCGCCTGTGCCTTCAGGACTTGGGAAAGCCTGATCTCAAACTTACCTCTTTTGTTGGATGATGGAGAGCTGATGCAAATGCCTAATTCCATGGCCCGGTTGGTCTGAAAACACTCAGTTCGTGCAGGAAGCTCGATCACATAGGAACTTACAGGCTAATAAGGAACATACAGTCTCTACTAAGGTTCAGTAGAAAGTCTAATTGTGTACCTGTTGGTATAATAATACAGAGTTAAAAAATAATTGGTAAGCTGCCCATCTATTTCAGTTCTAGGAACACTATCTTTGATTAGAACCAGTGTGCTCTGTCAATGAGTCTGATTACTAACTTGGTCCTGCCATTCATTATGGTAACCAGGCCCACCTTATCATTGGTGAAAAAATAGAACTGTGTGTCTCCTAAACATGCAAAGATCCCAAAAACTAAACCGTTGGCACCCAATCCAGAGTTCAGAGTCTCTAGAAAACATATGTGTATATATCATGCATATGTGCATGTATGTACACAAATATATCTCCAACATACACACACAGACACAATCAGTATATATGTGCACACACACTCACAAGTATATTCATATATAAGTAAGTGTATAAATATATGATAGAAAGGAGTGTGTGACAAGAATTGGATGTCAGGTTGAAACACACACACACAGGTGAGCCACACAGAAGCCACAGTGACTGTCAGCTACAGACAGGCTCCAGCTTCCCACTTAGTCTGTTAGAGAGGTCCACCCAGGGCTCCTCTTGTGACTCACTTTCCCTAGAAACATACAACATGAGAATTCTAACACCTGCCTCTGAGTTTTTAACTTATAGCAAAATATCACCTTGGAACTCAACTAGCTTTGAATCACAGACACCTAAGGTCCTCACTGTCCCTGTGTCCTCACACAAAGCAGACACTTCCTCACATGGACTGACTCCAAGCACACTTCAGTTCTTCTCCCTTTTTCCCATCCTGGCATCAGCCCCACAGTCCCCTCTGCAGACAAGCCTCCTCTAGCCTCCCCACACACACAACCTGCCTGTCATTTTGTCTGATGTGACTTCATTCTCTGCACATCACCCAACACTGTCAAGGTTCTCCTATCATTTAATTAATTGATTTTTTTGTATTAGTTACTATCTCAAATGGTCAGGAAGTTTAGTGCAATACATGCCCCTATCAGTCAGGAGCATGAACATTCAATGCAGCTATTTTCCTGCAGACAGAGTAAGTCTGAAGACAGATGGTGGTTCTCCAGGTGCTACCACTTCAGTGAGGTCCCAAATCCTCTCACTGTCTCTCCCACCATCACCACTATAGACTTTACTTTGCCTTGCTGTTAACAGCAGACCTCAGGATGGCTGCTGTAGCTCCAGCTATCACAAATCAGTAGAAAAGAAAGAGCACTCATAAATCTCAACTGTTCCTTTCACTCACACACAAAATTCCCCAGAAAGATTCCCAGCAGAATGACATATCAATGGGCTATCTCTGGGCCACAAGGTCAACGCTGACCTAGACAGACCTGAGAATAGCAATAGTGGGCCTTCTCAATGATTACAGAAGACAGGATACAGGTAGAAGGGTTGGTGATGGTGTCCTGGCTCACCAAAGCAATTCTATCCCCAGTGATGCTCTGCCCAAGGCAGGAACCCAAGCAAGACTTGTGTCTTATTCACACCGATTTCCCAGGATGAAACCTATGGGAACCAAGCTGGGTCTGAATAAGATTTTGTTGGTTGAGTGTCCTACTGTCTCTGTCCTTGGAGCAGAAGCCATCATCACACTATTTGGTGCTCCAGCAGCCAGATCAAGTGAGACAGTCCCTGAGTCCTGTGTCTCCTGGTGCTCAGCCCCAAAACCACACCCATGTCCACCACTACCCCAGAGACATAAGCCCTGACACCTTAGATGGGTCCTGCCATCTCTTCACATGAGCCTCTTCCTATTTTCATGGGTAATCTGACTCCTCTTACCTGGTCTTGATGCTGGCAGGAGCCCCACAGAGACGAGCAAATCCTCCCCTGGAGCCAGCAGTGCATGGATCAAGGGGAATCAGGATGTGAACACTGGGTCATGAATCTCCACCTGGACAAAAGATTTCCCTGCACTTCCAGCTGCCAGTGTGGAGCGGCCACGAGGGGGCAGCAGAGATCACCTGGCAAAGCCTCCGGGGTTCTAACTGGGAGGATTGGTTACCAGGATCCAAGACCAGAAGGTAAAAGTATAGGTTTACTACACTATCACCTTTGCTCTGATGTAAAATTATGACTTGGGGTCTCTCATCTCTATCCTGTGGAATTTGTCTCTGACTCTAGCACAGGTCCAGGACTTCATGACGCTCCACCCCACCCCCATTCCTGCTACACTCAGTCACTGTGAATCCTTGCTCAAGCACTGGGTCTGTCCCTGGCAGGGAGGGCACCCTGGGGATCCTGAGACACAGCATCTATGACCTACCCCAGGAGCTCTCCCTTGGCACAGACTCCTACAGCACATCAATGGCTCCCTAAAACTCCATGTAACTCTGGCAAGGGAGAAATTTTTTTTCCTTTTCTGATGTTCACCAATATAAACCAGGAGTAGGATACACACTGACCTATGATCCTCTAGTACCTATAGAGGAAACATTCTATGATGGGTTCAGAAAATGCAGACAGATTCCACCTCACAGCTCTGCTGTGACGATGCCTCCCCAGGAGCCAGGTCAGGACATGGAGAGGGATAGAGTTTGGACCACAGACTATTATGGGAACACAGGGTGAAGGTGAATCACCAGGGCTGAGGTTGGGTTTGGAGGAGCTGACCTCCCATCTCTGTGTCCCTTGGAACTGAGCCCATATGTGTGTGTGTGTGTGTGTGTGTGTGTGTGTGTGTGTGTGTGTGTTATGTTAGTAGCTGAACCCATTTCTAAATGGAGCAGAAGCCATCTGTGGTAGCTGAACCACAAGCCTCTTCAGCAGCAGCCTCTGAGCTCAGGCTTATTTGCATAAGCACCAGCTCTTCCAGCAAGGGTTTAAGAGAGGCTTGGGAGGAACCCTACCCAGCCTTAAGCTTCAAGGAGCAAAATTGAGGCACCTGCACCATGGCCTGGAGCCCTCTCCTCCTCGGATTCCTGGCTCACTGCACAGGTGCTGAGGCTAGGCTCACACCCCCCTCATCCCCGGGTTCTGGGACAATCCTGGCCCTGACTTTGAGCTCAGCAGTGGACTGCCACTGGGGGTGCAAGATCTCAAAACCCTCCAATGGGATGAGGGGCTAGTGCAGTGTAATCTCTCCCCAATGTGCTCATTGGCCCTGTGTGACTCAACAGGGCTGCACCTGCCCAGGGAAAGGGGAGGAATGGTTCTCATTTGTTCAAAAGTTCCATCTACTAGGCCGGAGCATGTGCCCCAGAACAAAGAGAACAGCATGGTGGAAATGACCTAGAGAATCATTAGGATTTAAACCAGGGGTGGGAGTGTCCAGGGGATGACACCACAGCTAGAACTTACCTCTCATCTTCTCTCTTGCAGGCTCCATGGCCTCATATGTGCTGACTCAACCACCCTCAACATTGGTGAACCTGGGACAGACAGCCAAGATCACATGTGGGGGAAACAACATTGGAAGTAAAAATGTTTGCTGGTACTAGCAGAAGTCAGGCCAGGCCCCTGTATTGATTATCTATAGGAATAACAACCGACCCTCAGGGATCCCTGACCGGTTCTCAGGCACCAACTCGGGGAACACGGCCACCCTGACCATCAGTGGGGCCCGTGCTGAGGATGAGGCTATTACTGTCAGGTGTGGGACAACAATGGTAATGCTCACAGTGACACAGATAAGGAAGTAAGACAAAAACCACTTCCCCGTCTGTGTCACACTCTCCTCCAGCCCCAGGAGGCTTGTACACAGAGCAGGGAGCACTTCTGGCCCAGGTCCCCTCATCTGAGATCCCCACCCCCCTTCCCATCCAGCCCTTCAGGCAGCTATGCACAGAGGTGTCAGGAGAGTATGTACAGCTGACAGCACTAGTTTGTCTGCTTCTCTGGGCCTGGGTGTCAACTTCAGAGAGAGGGCCTGGTTGAGAAAAACACACAAGGAGACTTCTGTTAGGGGTCATGATCTCATTATTTCTTGACATGTGGCTTTGAAATTGATTTTGAGAAAAATTGCATAAATTCAAGAGAACAGATGAGGAATTTATTAAGAAGGAAGAGCAGAAGCTTTCCCCATTTCCACCCTGGCTTGTGTTAGAATGGTACCTTCCTGGAAGTGGGAGACACAAGAGAGAAATCATTTTCTCCTCAGAAAAAAATGGTGAGGACAATTGGAATCTTTCATCTAAAATTTACTTAATGACCTGATCAATCAGAAACTGGATCTTTGGTGGAATCCCTGTAACTGAAATAATCATGCCAGGGATTTTTCAGGTGAAAGGATAATGAAAAGTTCCCTCTAGAGAATTACAATCTGGAGATTCTCACCAGAGCCTTCTTCAACAACAGGACAATGAATAACCTGGCAGCTCCCTCCCTGGTCAGCAGGGGGGTCACTGTGGCCAAGTGTAGCAGCGCCCCCATAGGCAGCTGGCAGCACTGAGAGCATAAGCTGTCTCCAGGACCTGGACCATTCTGGCTGAGGTTGTCCCTCATTCCTGCTCAGCCTGGACAGACTTCCTCACCTGGTGAAGTGAATGGTTACTGCCTTACACCTGCCAGCTTCTGCTCTTCTCTCTTCCTCTCCAGGGACAGGGGACCTGCACTCCTCTACCTGCCTTCCCTTCCTTGTCAGGTGCAACTCTCCCTCCTGTTGTCACTCAGCTCACCCAGTCTGTGGGTATTGGGGAGAGCAGTGGCAGGTCATCCATGTGGAACAGGACAGAGGGACCAGACAAGAGGCATGTGTTACCCCTTAGTCCCCCTGTGCTTGCAGTTGGATAAGAGGGGAGGAGAGGAAAAGCAACTACCTCCCTGAGTATCCTCAGCCCCCAGGTGAGCTAAGGTGTAATGGGGCTGGTCTGAACTCACCTTGTGTCAAACCTGTTCCCACTTCAGCAGCTTCCTCATGGAGGCTCCTCTATATGCCCAGCAGCAGCCCTGAGAACTGATTTATTACCTGGAAATTACCTCTTACCACACATGATGCATCCCTCTGTGCCCAGAATGCTCACCTCAGGAGAAAAGTCCACATGAGCCCTGAACTGGGTTGGAATCCCAGGTCGCTCAGGTTCCCCTCCTTCCTTCAGGTCCTCTACAACCTTCTACAAGAACACTGACTGGGCTTTTCCCACTCATGTCTCACTGCTTCTTTCTTCTTCCTGACCTGAGAGCAGCTCCAGGGCTCCCTCTTCAGGATGAGCCCTGACTGCTGATCATGGAGCAGCCTGGCTGTTTGATTCTGTCTCATCTCTGGATCCATGTTCTACATCACAGAACTTACCACTGATGCCTTGGTCCTCATTCCACCAGGAATGCTTGTCCACTGCAGAACACACTAATGAATAGCAGAGACGTGAAGAGTGGAGCTTACTTTCCTCACCAAAAGAAGTCTGAGATAAGAAAGCTGTTGTTTCCTAGGGGATCACCAATCCCATGTGCACCCACAGTCTCACCAGTGTTCCCTCCCCTTAACCCTACGGTGTTGGTTTTGCTTCCATTATACTGATGATGCACCCCAGGGAGTGTTCAGGTACAACTCCTACCCCATGTTCCTCAGGACAGGTGCTGCTGAATCCCATCTACTTTCTTCCTTCATGAGAGCAAGCTTCGTGAAAATATCCATCCATTGACCTTACATCCATGGTCCACACTGGGCCACATGATCAAGCCTGGCTGCCAGGGACCTGACAAAACCAAGCTTCTGACTTTCAATTAAATGGGGTGACAAAGTACACATAGAAAGGGGTCTAATCTCCCACCTGGGTCTGCACACCAGTGTGTCTACTATTGGGCCTCACCCCCAAGATAGAATGTCCTAAGAGCAGACTCTGTGTCTTCTTCAGGTCAACACCTGAAGGGGAATGTGCAACACAAAGTGGGTGAGAATACACGTTTTTTAGGGGATGTTCTCTTGTCTCTTTGGGAATTGAGCCGCCATTGCTCCCTGTAGGTGATGCACGCACAACTGGCAGCAGAGAGAACCAGCCCCTGAGTTTTGTGTGCTCCAGTGACAAGCCCCAGGACCACCTGCATGACCTCCACTACCCCAGAGACATCAGGAGGATGGGAATGACTCAGGAGGGCCCTGCCTCTTCAATCTCTAATAGGACTCTTCATGACTCATCGGAGCCCATCATGGCTGGTCTTTAGCTGTCATGGGCCACGCAGTGGAGAGGATTTCCTCCCTTCTGGTCAGTACTTCATGAATCAGGGAATCACAACTTGATCAGTGGATTCTGAATCTAATCTCAGACAGAGGACACCCTTGCCACCTGGACATAGGGAAAGACTGGAAATCAGAGACTCTAACATGCAGGGACTAGTATCAGGACCTATTACCTGAAGGAAAGGTGTCTGTTTCCTAGAGTACCTTACTTCACACTGATTTCCACATCCTGCTTGCTCCAGGTCTCTTAGATTTGTCTTTTCTGGATTTTCTTACTCTTCCGGCACAGGCACTACAACTGTATTTCACCAGCCTGTGGCAAAGTACGGATAATGTCCTTGTTTTTGCTAGCAGTATTCTATATAAGCCAGTCAGCACACCGGGGACACTGAGGCACAACATCTCTGTAATGCCCAGGAGCCCACATCAAGGACAGAATCTTATAGAACTGCAGGGACTCCTGGAATACTGTATATGCCCTTGGCAAGGGTGACATTTTAATGGGGTCTGCCTCTCAGGAACTGTGCTTGGGTTAAGACACTACCCCTATCTTTGCCTTCTCATTTCACCTGTAGAACAGGTTCATTAAAATCAGACTGATCTCTTTTCTGAGTGCTTCTATGACTAGATATAACCAGGACTGAGGCAGGACATAGTTGAGAGTAGAGATATCATCCCCAGATATGGGACCAACAGAACCTGCTAACTGGGGCCCTGGGGAAGCGAACTGGGTCTCCTCTACCACAGCCTGAACCCCTGTCCTCCTCAGCACCCTGTCTCTATGCAGATATACTAAACCCATGCTCACACACCTCCAGTCCCACAGATCTGGGAAAAGCCTGGACCTGTTTCTGAGCTCAGCAGGGGGCTATCCATGGTGGACAGGATATTCATGATTTTCCTGCAGGATGAGGGGCTCGTGGTCTAAAACTGAAAGGATTATGGTCACTGGTTCTCCATGACCTTTGAAGGACTAACCCCGCCAAGAGGAAATGGGTGGAGACTTCTTTAGATTACAGGCTCCATTCCCCTGTCAGGCCCATGGGCCCCTGCAACTGAGATTGGGGTGAAGGGGAACTCTGTGTTCCCACAGAATTCCGGGAGTTTAGTCTAGGCTAGGTAGGTAGGAGTATCTCCTGGGAATGGGTCTGTGTACTCCAACACACCTCTTTCTCTTCCACACTTCCTGGCCTCCTACCTGCTGATCAGACCCCTCAGTGTTGGTGATCCTGGGACAGACATGTCCTAAGATCACCTGTCGGGGAAACAACACTGGAAGGAAAGATGGTCAGTGGTACCAGCAAAGCTCGTCCAGGACCCTCTGCAGATTATCTACAGTGATAGCAACTGGGACTAAGGCATCCCTGACAGATTCTCCAGCTCCAACTCAGGAGCATGGAAACCTTAACCATCAGTGGGGCCCGTGCCAAGGATGAGGCTGAATATTACTGTCAGTCATTTGACCACAGTGGTATGCTCACAGTGACACAGGCAGACACGGAAGTATGATACAAACCCCTTCCCCATCAGTGTCACACTCTTCTCCAGCCCCAGGAGGTTTGTGCACAGAGCAATGAACAGGTCTGACCCAGGTCCCCACATCTGAGATCCCCTGAGGTCCCACTCCACCCATCCCACCAGGCAGGCTCTGTGCAGGATGGATCACAGAGGAAATGCACACAGGTATTAAAACTATGTTTCACCTGGAACTGGGATGAAGGAATGACTGAACAGGTTAGAAAAAGATATGGGGACATTTTTTTTAAAAATCAAAATTTTTTAAAGTCTCAAAATGAAAATTACATGATCAAAATATATTGGGTGAGATTGTCAGCAGATGATGCTATAAAAGCAAAGATTAGTGAACGTGAATACATGGCAATAAAAATGCATAAACAATGAATTCTGGAACACTGAAAAGATATCTTAAAAATAAATAAAAATTGTTAAAAAAAAAACTTGAAACAGAGAGAGAAAAACTGGAATAAATGAATAAAACCTCAGTGCCTAGGACAACTTCATGCAGCCTGAAGTGTGTGACTGGAGTAACTAGGGGAGAGAAGATGGGGAGATGGTGGTTAATAAAAAAAAAAAAAGAAGAAGTATTTCTAGAAATAATAACCAAAAATATTCAAAATTTGGTGAATGCATAAACCAATATATCCAAGAAGCTCAATGAAGCTCGGGCACAGGGAACATGAGAGACAGCACAGCACGCATTGTAATTAAATTGCTACAAACCAGTGATGCAGACACTCTCACAGCCATAGAGGAGAGCCATGTTCCCTACAGAGGTCCCAGCATCATGCTAGGAGCACATTTCTCATTTCAAGCTGTGTGAACAACAGAACAGAGGAGCAAGGTCTGAAAATACTAAAAGAAGAAAACCTATAAACCTTGATCTCTACCCAGTGAAAATGTAATTGAAAAATGAAGATAAAATAAAACTTTTCAGACTACAAACCTCAAGAATTGATCACCTGCACACTTTCCCTACAAGAAATAGTAAAGGATACCACCGTAGGAACGATGACAGAGAGAAAAGTAATTGTATGAGAACATATAAAAAGGATCAGATATCAAATCTGATCTGAAAATCACAGTGAATATGCTGAGAGGTGAGACACAGAAGGATGTTATCAGCTTACATTCTATGTAACATGGCAGCACCACCGGAATGTGGACTATTGCAAGTTACTGATCATAAGACAGGAAGAAATTATAGCTTGTAAGCAGAAGAAGTAGGTAAAGTGGAATCATATCAAATGCTCCATCAATCCAATTAAGATACATGAAAAGAGGAACAAAGAACACATGGGACAACAAGAAAATAAAGGCAAGATGCTATATTGCAGGGATACTACTAGTCACATTCAGGAAATGCTCTAAACACCACAATTAAAGACAGGGACTGTGAGATTGAGTTTCACAGCAACACCCAAGTGGATGCTGCCGATCAAAAACCTCCAGTAAAGGAAATGACACTGAAATCCAGCAACATTTTAGGACAATTCTCACCTAATTCTGCTCCACAGTGTGAGCCATGAAACACTGGCAGGGAACGGAGAGAAAATCTGGGAAGATGAACTGAATCCTTAAAATAATTAGGATGAGTGTATTCTGTTATGTATTTTACACACAGAGAGAAGGGAAGAAATAATCTGAGTGCACATTCCATAAGAACAGGACTAGAAATGCCCCCACATGTCCCTTTTTTCCCCAGGCTTGAAGATGTTCAAACACACAGTGATAAGAGCTCCTTCTGCAGCCCAGAGGGGAGCACAACTCCACGTGAACCAGATCCATGAAACTCACCCAGAAGCGCAGGGATTCTCTCCACCAGCCTGAGAAGAAATATCTTCAAGGGGACAAGTGAGGATATGAGGGAGGATTGAAGTGGCCAGGTCTAATTGGGGCTCAGGAGACAATTTGGGGTCCCCACCGTAGCCTGTACCCTGTCCTGCTACCCACACTACTCTCTGTCCAGGTGCTGCCCCTGGGCTTGCCCACAGGCACAGCCCCCATAATATTTTCAGCATGACACTGACCCTGAATTCAGCCCAGAAGATGCTGTAGGGGAAGACCTCCTGAAAATGAGCCCCACAGTCCCCTGAACCTGCAGACACTGTAGACCTCAGATGACTCTGTGCCCCCTGTAGAATGGCCAGGACACCACTGGCACCCTCATCTGCTAGGAGAGCACAGAGAGAGAACCAAACAATAATGCAGAGCAGCATTAGCAGGACCCAGCCCAGGTCTCTGCACAACCAAACAGCCTCCACTGTCCACAGATTCTCCAGCTCTAACCTCAGACACAAACCCACAGACTCTCCCCATGTGTAGGTTGAGGGGCTCCTTTAGAGAACAGCCAGGAAGGCGATGGCAGTGAGTTCAGGGCGAAGCCCTTCTGCCCAGCCTGGCCACCCTCCCTCCCTCCCATCCTGCTCAAGTTCTGCCCCGAGGAGCCCAGGGTCTGAATCCAGCACACCTGGTCTCCACTCCTGGACTCAACCCACTTTCCTCTGGTTTCCTGGAAAGCTAGGCACTCTGGTCCTCAGCTTCACCTACTATGCAATGGGGAAGCTTAACTCATGTAAGAAATACCTTTTTCACATTAAATGATACAAAACATTAAAGTGTCTCTTTCTTGAGAACGACTTAGGTCTCAGTGAGTTAACTCCAGTGCTGTAGTCTCCTGTCTGCGAATGGGGGAGTCCAAGGAAAAGTCTTCAGCTACACTGGGACCTTCTTCATGTGCAGCTGGATGCAGGTATGAATGAGCAGGTTCCCAAGTTCACCAAGCCACAGATTAGGCTAGTTTACAAATACTCCCACACCAAATTCCAGGAGATGTAGCCTGACATGAGGGAAGAGAGGTAAAAACAGTAGTAATAAATATAAAATTAAAGGTTTGCCTACTCAGCATAACTTAGCTCTGGAAACATCACCTGTTGTTCTGATGACCGGACTATGTGGATAGGGATGCAGGAAGCATCAGTCCTGATTCCTAAGTACGCAGGAACTGTGGCTGTGGGACATCACACAGGACTGTCTCAGCATAGACCCTTTTCAAATGCACTACACTAACCCATGCATTCTCCTTCCTGGAAGATGAGAGTGGGCTAGTCCAGGGCATTTCAACCCTGGGACAAGTACAAGAATCCCACCTGTCCTGCCTCCTGCACCTTGTATGTGACCATCTCTGCTAAGTTGGGCAGACCAGGGGGCCAGCTGCCTGTGGGAGGCTGGAAACCATAGTCCACACCCTTTCTCAGGTGACAGATGCTCTGAGGTGACCTGCAGGAGGAAAGTTCCCAGGTCTCAGTCCTTCTCCACCAGCAGGGGGCAGCAGAGCTACAGCAGGAGCTGCAGGATAGAGACTGGGGCTGCCCAGGGAGAGACTTACAGGGACACCAGGCCAGGGTTTCAGCAGGTTGTCTAAGGTTCAGTCCTCAGAGACTGTCAGGATGATCCATCCTAACTCCTTTGGCTTCAAGGACCGTGCTCTGAAGGTCAGACACACACAGTGTCACCCTGGACACGGATGGGAGACCTGACACAGTGAACATCTCACCTGGGAAATTCAGGTCCCCTCTCCGTCCACCAGTGACCCCAGGGACTGACTCCTCTGTGCTGGGCACATCCAGAGACACCCGATGGCTCACACTCTGCCTCTACTTCCCCACCTCCACCCCAACTCAGACCTGGGGCTGCAGCTCCTTTGTTCAAGAGCATCTCAGGGAACAGGAGGCAGAGAACTTGGGGACCGGGGTTCCTGGAAGGAGCATCCACAGCCTCCTTGTGAGACTGTCTCCAGAGTGACATGACTCTCATGCCTGCAGGGACCATGGCTCAGGGTCTTGAGCTCACAAGATATGGGAACATGTGATTATGTGGACTCTCACAAGACCACAAACCTTGAAGTTGTTTCTCATGGTTTTAGGCCCTTTACATGTTTGTATAAAACACTGATGAAAAAATTAAAAGGAATAAAATGGTTGACAATGCCAGTTTCTGGTCTGCTGTGGAACTGGAGCTGTCATAGAGACAACAGCACCACGTGTAAATAGACTACAAACCCTGATGAATGGTCAATAACAGGTGGGTGTTTAACAAGTAAGCTCCCGCTTACAAAATGGATGAGGCTATTACTGTCAGTACTATGATGGCAGTGGTACTATTCACAGTGACACAGGCAGATGGGGAAGTGAGACACAAACCCCTTCCCCATCTGTGTCACACTCTCCTACAGCTCCAGGAGGCCTGTGCACACAGTAATGAGCAGGTCAGGCCAGGTCCTGAGGTCTGAAATCCCCAGTCTATCCCCTTCCTCCCAGTCCTCCAGGCAGTCTGCACAGGGTGGATCAGCAGGGAATTTGTAATCAGTTGTTAGAACTCCATTTCCTGTGGGACTGTGGGTGGAGGAAGGACTACACATGTGAGAAACAGAAATGGAAGACATTTTTTAAGAAGTTTTCTTTTAAAACTTCCCTAAATGAATATGTCTGAAATTTTAAAATACAGGGGATAGACTGACAGCAGATATGATGCTGCAAAAGAAGAGAATAGGGAATCTGATGCCATAACAATGGAAAGTATTCAAAATGAAACATACAGTGAAATACCTAACATAATTAATAAAGGCTCACTGCCCGGAAGACACCTTCATGCCACTCAGACAGTGTGCAAGTGTAGGAACTTCAGGGAGGGGAGGTAAAGGACTGAAAGTTTAAAAAAAATCTGGGAAGAAATAATCTACAAAAAGGCTTCAAATTTGGAGAAACCCAGAAACCAATGTATCCAAGAGGCTTAACAAACCTTGGGCATGGGGAACATGAGAGACAGCACAGGACACATTGTGTCAAGAAATTGCTACAGACCAGTAGAGGAGAGGGGAGAGTCGTATTACCTACAGAGAACCAGCATTGTGCTGGGAGCACATTTCTCATCATGAACCATGAAAGGTGGAAAACAGGGAGCAATGTCTTCAACATACTAATAGGAAATATCTGTCATCATTGGTCTTTACTGATGAAAAATGTCACTGAAGAGTGAAGACAAAATCAACCTTTCTCAGACAGCAAACCTCCCAGAACTGATCACCCGCAGATCCTCAGCACAAGTGAAAGAAAGGCACACCTCAGACCGAAGGAAAGGGAGACATATGGAAATGTGAGTCTGCATGAAGTATAAGAAGTTTCAGAAATGATATCTACATGGAGAAAACTAAAACAAATTTTAGTGGTCAATGTGTGGAAATACCATCAAGTGCTAAAAGCAAAAACAATAGCAACATGTTTGATTTATAATGGAGGAACAGGTAAAATGTATGATGATGAGAGCAGAATTAATGACGAGATGAGACCATGTTATGACATCCTTATCCTTCCTGAGAGTGATGTTGTGTCACTGGGGGGAACTCTGTTAAGGCAGGGGATGAGGACTGCAAATCTATAAGAAACCCACCATGGCCTAGGCCCTATCCTACTTCCCCTCCTCACTCACTCCCAGGTGCTTACCAGGTGCTGCCTGTGGGCTCAGCTCCCAGAGGAACCTGAGCATGACCTTGAACCTGAAGTCAGCCTGGAGGGTACTGCAGGAGTGGGACCCAGAGAAGGAGCCCCTGAGTCTCCTGAACCTGGAGGCCTTGTGTCCGCTGCAGGACTCATTGACCCCAGTACTGTGGCCAGCAGACCTTGTCATTCCCTCCAACCTAGAGGATAGAGAGGACCAATCTATAATACAGGAGGACACAGGCCAGGTCCCTGTAGGCCAGACATTCTCTACTGTCCCTAAAGATTCTCCAGCTCTAACCTAGGATAGGACCCTGCTGATCCTCCCCACATACAGGCTGAGGGGACTCCCTTAGAGGCCAGGCCAGGATGGGGATGGCAGTAAGCTCAGGGATAGAAGCCTTGCTGCCCAAACTGACCTCATCTTACCTCCTTCCCGTTTTGCACAAGCTCTGCCCCCAAGGAGCCAGGAACTGAATCTAGCACACCTGGGCTCCATCCTGGACTCACCCCACTTTCCTCTGCTCTCCTGGGAATCTTGTCTCCCTGGACTTCAACTTTATGTGAAATGAAGGGAGGAAGCTTATACTGATGTTAGAAACACTTTGTTTCCAAATTCAATGATGTACAAACATTGACAGAGTCTTATGAATGAAATAGAGACTGTGGGGTCTCAGTGAGTGGGCTCTGGGCTGGGAGTCTCTTGTCCATTCTCCGCAGAAATCCGAAGAAAGGGACTCAGCCAAAGTGTGACTTCCCTGTTTCATTCAAAACACCTAAAAGGCTCATGTAGAAATCCTCCTTCTCCAGAGCACTAGTGCTATGGGTTGTAATAGAAACAGCAGTGGCCTCCATTGTTGACCCAGTTGCCTTGTTCTCAGTGACCCTGGTCCAGATGGCCATGATCACCTGTCAGAGAAACAGTATAGAAATCTTCAGTGTACATAGGTACCAGCAGAATCCAGGACAGGACACTGGTTGATCATATAGGACAATAGCAAGCTTCCCTCAGTGATTTCTGACTGACTCTCCATCTCCAACTTGGAAGACAGGGCCACCCTAAGCACCCTAAGCACCCTAAGCACCAGTAGGACCAGGACCAAGGACAAGGCTGACTACTACTTTCAGGTGTGGGACAGTGGTACTAATGCTCATAGTGAGAAAGACAGACAGGGATATGAGACACAGACCCCTTCCCCGTCTGTGTCACACATGCCTTCAGCCTAGGAGGACTGTGGACAAAGCACAGTAGGTCTGGCCCAGGTCCCCAGATCTGAGATTCCCAGACGTCTCTCCCAACACAGCCTTCCAGGCAGCCTCTGCACCATGTGCATCGGGAGTGCCTGTGCAGGAGGCAGGATGGTGCTGTCATGTTTTCTTGGCTATGGTTTGTTTGGGGATGGAAGACCTTGCTGGGATGACCAACAGAAAGACATCAATGGAGACTGAAGAAACTCAAAGTGGCAAGGGGATGTCAGACCTGTCAGTTGAATAGAATCATTGCTGTGTTGCAGGATAAAAGTACCCCTAACACTTGTATCCATGGGTGCAGGAAAAAATTCTTCAGTAAGGTACTGTATGTGTGTGTGTGTGTGTGTGTGTATAGATAAATAGATATCTCTACAGATATACACAGAGGAGACACAATTAGTATACATGGGCATACACACTCACAAGTATATTCATGTATGTGTATGAGTGTAAATATATGATATAAAGGAGTGTGTGACAGGATTTGGATGTCAGGTGGAAACACACACAAAACACACACACACACACACACACATGAGCAGCAGAGAAGCCACAGTGACGTCACCTACAAATGGGCTCCCACTTCTCAGTCAGTGTACAGGGAGGCTCACACGGGGCTCCTCTTGTGACTCATCTTCCCTGGAAACATATAACATGAGAATTCTAACACATCACACCTGCCACCAAGTTTTTAACTTATGGGAAAATATCACCTTGGGACTCAACTAGTTTTGAATTGCGGACACCTAGGTCCACACTGTCCCTGCGTCCTCACACAAACCAGACTCTTCCCCACAGGGACAGACTCCAAACACACTTCAGTTCTTGTCCCTTCTGGCCATCCTGACAGCATCCACACAGTCCCTTCTACAGACAAGCCTCCTCCAGCCTCTCCCCACACACGACCTGCCTGTCATTTTGTCTGATGTGACTTCATTCTCTGCACATACCCAACTGCACCTGTTCCCCAATAATTATTTTATTAATTGAATGCTTTGTGTTATTATTCTAAGTGGTCAGGAAGATTTTAATGTGATCCATGTCTGTCTCAACCAGATGAATGAACACGCAGGTGCTAATTTTTCTGCCACAGAAATAAGTCTGAAGTCAGATGGTGGTTCTCACCAATTGCTAAGGTCCTAAATCTTCTCACTTTCTCTCCCACCATCACTGCTATGGAGGCTTTTCTTTTCCTTTTTGTTGACAGCAGACCTGGGGACAGCTGTGGCAGCTCCAACTCTCTCAGCCAAGTACCAGAGCAAGAGCGTGGCATAAATCTAGTCTGTTTCTATCCTTCACAAGAGTAAAGGTCCCTCAAAAGATCCCCAGCTGCATAACACGTTCATTGGACAGCTTTGGACCATGGAGTCATAGTTGACCCAGTGGCACCTGAGAATAGCCAAAGTGTGACTTCTAAATGAATATAGAAAACAAGATACAGGTAGAAAGGATTGAAATCTCTATGCTGTATCAACAAAGCACATATGTCCACTCTGCTGCTCCAGCCCCAAGATAGAAACCCTGACATAATGACTGTGTCTTATTCACACCAATTTCCAGGATGGAATGTCCGCCAGAACAAACTGAGTCTGAATAAATGTTTGTTAAGTGATATTTCTCCTGTCTCTGACTTGGAAGCAACAGGCACCTCTGCCCAGGTTGGTCCTGTGCCAGCCACTGGCACCAGTAAGGGTCAGTCCCTGGGTCCTGTTTCCCCCCGTGCCAACCTCCAAAACCACATGCTTCATTTGAGCCCTGCATTCTCCTCCTCTAAATGACCCTGCTTATATTTTCATGGATAATCTGATCAGCACCTGCATGATCTTGAGGGTGCCAGGGGCTTCTTAGAGAAAAGCAATTTCTCAAATGGAGCCTTAAGCCCATGGATCAGGGAATCAGGATCTTCTGATCAGAATTTCTGATCAGAATTTCAAATTTGGACAAAGGAATTCTTGCACCCCCAGCAGCATGTGGCGTGGCCACCAGGGGGCAGTAGAAATCAACTGACAAAGTCACCTGGACACGGTGTATGACTGGGCATCAGGGGTTCTATCTAACAGGGTGGGAGGCTTTGTCACCACCACCTGAGACCTAAGGGAAAAGTGATGGCTTTTTATAGTGACCCCTTTACCACTGACATAAAATTCTGGTTCGGGTTACTCAGATATGTGTCTTATAGAATTTGCCTCTGTCTCTTGCACAGGTCCTCTGCAGCCCAGCCCATTTCTGCTAAAACCCAGACACTGTCAAGCCTTGCTCAAGCGCTGCATCTATCCCAGGAACTGAGTGCACACTGGGGAGACTGAGCCACAGAATCTGTGACCTGCCCTAGGAGCTCTCCCTGAGGACATTACCTACAGCACCTCAATGGCTCCCACAAACTCCATGTGTGCTTAGCAAGTGAAGAATTTTTATGTTTCATGATCACAAGCAGGGATCTGGGCAGAAATTGCAAAGCTCTAAGCCTCTTATGGTCACCCAGAAGAAAGAACAGGCCAAAATCAGGGAGGGGATTTCAGAACCAACTGTGGGACAAGTGGGTGAAGCAGAATCTCCTGGGTTGGCATAGGTCTGTGGGAGCCATGCCTTCTTCCCTCTGCCCTTTGGGGATGAACCTTTTCTGAAGCCGCAGTGCTCCTCAGCACCAACCCTGGCTAATTTGCATAACCTGCAGGTTTTACCAGCAAGGGGATAAGAGGCCTAGGAAGGAACTTACCAGCCTAGGGCCTCAGGGACCAGAATCAGGGCACCTCCACCATGGCCTGGACCCCTTTCCTCCTCGGATTCCTGGCTCACTGCACAGGTGCTGAGCCCAGGCTCACACCCATCCAGACCCACAGAACTGTCACAAGCCTGACCCTGAAACTGAGCTCAGTGGGGCTTACCTATGGGGGTCAGGATGCTCAGGACCCAGCTGCAGGATGAAGGGCTGGAGGGCTCTGTGTGAGCCCTGAGGGGCTGCACCTGCCAGGGAAAGAGGGTCATGGTCCTGTTTGTTCAACAGTTCCAGCCACCATCCAGGCCCAGGGTTCCCAGGGGCTGACACTGATAGGAAGGTTTTCGTGTATGCCCAGGGTGTCCCTAAACATCCATCTAGGTCACATGGGTGGGGGCTTCAAAGATGAGACCCAAATTTGAAAGCCCTCTCCTTTTCTCTCCTTTTCTCTCATGCAGGTTCTGTAGCTGCCTACATGCTGACTCAGCCTCCCTCAGTGTCGGTGACCCAGGGACAGACGGCCAGCATCACCTGTGGGGGAGACAACATTGGGAATACATATGTTTCCTGGCACCAACAGAAGCCGGGCCAGACACCGGTGACAATTATCTATAGTGATAGCAGCCGCCCTCGGGAATCCCTGACAGGTTCTCTGGCTCCAACTCAGGGAACACGGCCACCCTGACCATCAGCGGGGCCCAGGCTGAGGATGAGGCTGACTATTATTGTGCATCATATGACAGTAGTAGAGGTACTACTCACAGTGACACAAGCAGATGAGGAACTGAGACACAAACCCCTTCCCCGTCTTGAGTCACACTATCCTCGAGCCCCAGGAAGTCTGTACACAAAGCAGTGAGCAGGTCTGACTCATGTCCCCAGGTCTGAGGTCCACAGGCTGCTCCCACTTCTCTGCCCTGCAGGTGGGCTCTACAAAGGATATATGATGAATAACACAAAAATTACCATTGAATGAGATTCCATTTGTTTGAAGAGGCAGAGCATGACTGAATAGGTTCAGTGCAGTTGTGGACGACCATTGTACAGAGCCACATCTCACCTCTGAGATAAAGACTGCAGCATCGTAGAGTAAAAATGCACAGGGTGACACTGACAACAGATTAGTTGCTGCAGAATGAGATTCCAAACTCTATGATGTCATGTAGTAACCATTCAAAATGTAATAAGGCAAAAAAAAATTTTAAATACTATAAGAAATGAACAGAGCCTCAGTTGGCTGTGGGACCACCTCATGCAGCCCACTATGCTTGTAACTGGAGCCCCCAAGTAGAAAAGACAGGCAGGAGGGAAGAGAAAAGATACTTAAAGAGATATTGGACACAAATGTTACAAATTTGGTGAAAACAATAACTGACAAATTCAAGAAGTTCACCAAAGCTCCAGCACAGGAACCATGAGGCACCGACACTGTCATGACGTCACACCCACATTGCTAAACATCAGTGTGGAAGAGTCATCTGTGAAGCAGCCAGGGAGAATGTGCAGGTCGTCCGCAGAGGAATAAATATGGTGAGAGCAGATTCTTACTATAAGCAAAGCAAGCAAGATAACAGTGTATAAATGTCTTTTAAAAGAAAGCTCCTAAACTATGTATCCATAGGGGGACCTGGGTGACTCCTTCAGTTAAGCTTCTGCCTTTGGCTCAGGTCATGATCTTAGAGTCTCTCAGGATCAAGACATTTGTCCCACTGCCTGCTCAGCAGGGAGTCTGCTTCTGCCTCTCTGTCTGCCCCAACCCCAACTTGTATGTCCTCTCTCTCTCTCTCTCTCTCTCTCTCTCTCAAATGAATAAAATTTGTATGTATGCATATATATGCATATATATATAAAGATTTTATGCTGTATCAACATATAGACCATATATATTTTTAAAAGGAAAAATTTGTCCACCTGAAGTTCATTATCCCATGAAAATATCTCTCAAAAATGAAGCAAGATAAAACTCTCAGCCTGCACAACATCACATAATTGATCACCCACAGATGCTCACTACAGCAGCGAGTGACAGATGGCCCTTGCACAGAGAAACAGTTTCTCAGACAGCAATGTGACTCCACACAAAGGGATGAAGAGCATCAGCTTTGGGAACTACATGGACAAACATAGAAATGTCTCTGAATGATCACTGTGTGAATCCAAACATAATAACAATATTCTCTGGCTTATGATGAATCTCAGAATTAAACTCATGACCACCATAGCCCAAAGTTAGGGTGGGTGAGAATAACATATGTGAGGTGATATGAAATCACTGGAAAGTAGACTTTGAGAAGGGAGATTGGTCCTGTAAACCTTGAAGCAACAATAAACTAAAACCTCTCAAGAACAAAGAGTTATATCTAATGAGGTGTACTCGTTAGGGTTCTCCAGACAGAGCCAACAGTAGAGGCACACAGCTGAGCCTTGAACAACATGGGCTGACTTGCTCAAGTCCAGTTACTCACAAGGGTTTACATGATAGTAAAGTAAATGTGTTTTCTCTTGTTCATGCTTTTTCCCAAATCTGTATGTTTTATTCTCCTGGGAATATACTCCAGGTATGGGAGTGCTGAGCAGCCAGACAGTTGGAAGGACATTCCTCTGGTAGGGAGTGCCTGCCCGATCCAGGGTCTACCCCAGAGCAGAAGGCTGGTTTTCAGGGAGACAGTATGGGTAGGTCGTGGAACACTCTGAGTGGATATGGTCTCTGGTGAGGGATGCACACCTGTGAAGCTATGGGGAGCAGAGAAGTTCCTTCTTTATCACCAAGACCCTTCTGTGGGAAATACCACATCACCACACAACCTTCTGGTCAATATCCTTCTGGTCAATACCTTCACTTGGTGAAGGTCCATTTGGTGGCATTTCCCAGCATACTCCACACCTTGGGCCAGACCTCTATTCCCTTCCACAGGCAGTGGATGTCCTCCCTATTCACTCAGTTCTTGCTGTGCTTATGGATTTGACCCTAGAGCAAACAGTGATCTCATCGATCCGCACATGACTCTGTGGTTGCTGCCTCTCCAGCTGGTCACAAGGGAAGGCCAGGATCCATGAACCTCATTCAGCAGAGGAGGCTGGAAGGTCGAGGAGCTGAGTGCAGTTCACATCTGTTTGTCACATTGTTAGGGCAGGCTGGTGACCATGGACGGGTACTTGTGTATTAACCATGTGCTTGTCGATGTTCTTGGCTGAGGACTGGCGCACAGAATCAGCACAGTGCCATCCTCACTGGAGGCTCACATGGGGCTGGCCATCCAGGGGCTGCAAAGACCCCACACACCAACACCATTGATCCTAATTTTCCTAATTTTCTTCTTCACAACATTTTCTTTTTGGACTCACTTTTTTGTGAGAATACAATATATAGTGCATATGACAAATAAAATATGTGTTAACCCACTGTGTATGTTGTCAGTAAGGTTTATGGTCGAGAGTAGAATAGTAGTAGTTCAGGTTTGGGGGAGTCAAAGATATATGCAGATTTTAGACTGCACCTGTGTCAGCTCCCCTAACACCTGCTTTGTTCAAAACTCAATCGTAAAAAATAGGAATTTTTCACAATCTGTTCAAAAAAATAAATGAATGTGTTCGGCTTCCTAACTCATTCATGTAGACATTGTTACACTGATACCAAAAGTACACATCACTGAAAACTAAAGACTGCTGTCTCCTACAAATACAGGCACAGAAATCTTCAAAATATTATCAAACGTAATCCAGGAGCACATAGAAAGAAACAGACACCAGGAACAAGGAGATTTATTGCAACAGTACAAGGGGTTTGAAAATACAAGAACAATTCATAGAATGCATCATATCAATGGAATAAAATACCAGACTCACATGATTATCTCAATAGATGCAGAAAGAGCATTTGACAAATCCAACATTCTTTCATTAGAAAAAGACTGACCACCCAGCAGATGAGTCACAGTGACCATCAGCTACAAAAAGTCTGCTTCTTCCACTTCAGTTTGCTCCTTTCACACAGGAACGATTCCTGGGATTCACCAAAACCAGAAACAAAAAGCAAAATGAATTCTGACAATACATCACTCCAGACCCCAATTCTTAACTTCTACGAAAATCTTACCTTGTTCTGACAAGATTTAAACCACAGGCACTTTAGGTTCTCACTGTTCCTTCAGCCTCAGACAAACAGGAATCTTCCCACAGAGACTGACTCTGCTGTTCCCAAACACATGTCCTGTACCTGTTCCTTCTTCTCACCCTGAGAGAGTCTCCAGTGTCACCTCCCCATAACTACCTCTTCCAACCTCTCCTTGCACAGTGTCACTTTTTTCTGATATCCAACTTAATTGTCTGCATATTACCTACTACTGAACGGCTTTTCCCTATCATTATATGATTAGTTCGTTGATTTGTGGTCATTATTTCCCTGCTGGTCACAAAACCTTAATGCAAGACATACAGATGATAAGCAGAGGCAGGAACAGACAAATTCCCTCCCAACAGAGCCTGGAGGCAGAAGCCTACTTTCCAAGATACTCTCCAATGCCAGGTCCCCAATCTACCCACTTTTGGTCTCAACATCTCAGCCATGGAGCTTTGCTTTTCATTCTTGCTGACAAGAGACCTCACATGATTGCTGCAGCTCCAGCTGTCACAACCATGTTCAAAAGGAAAGGCACTCCATGTATTTGGTGTGTTTCCTTACTTCACGAGATCAAAAGTCCCCAGAAAGATGACCAGATGAATGAAATAGCTATTGGCCAGTGCTAAACACAGGGCCAATCCCGGCCATGAAGGACATAGGAATAACAATGGTTTTGGCTTTCAAATGAATACAGAAGACAAGACCCAGATAAAAGTTGGTAGAGACTGTCTACGGTCTCACCAAAACAAGTGTGTCCATTATGCCACCCCATCCACAACATGGAAACTCTGAGAGAGGAGCTATCTGCTTCACAAAGATTTCCCAGAATGGAAAGTCTGCCAAACCAAAGTGGGGCTGAATAAATTATTTGCCAGGGGAGTGTTCTCCTGCCTCTGTCCTTGGAGCTGTAGCCACCACTGCCCTATTTTGGTACATCAGCCACCAGGGTCATGAGGAAGCAGTGCCTTAGTCCTGTGTCCCCCAGCTCCCAGCCCAGAACAACACCCACGATGACCCACCACCCCAGTGGTAGGAGAAGTAATACCTCAGATGAGTCGTGCTTTCTCCTCACATGGACAAATTCCTATTTTTCGTGGATTCGCGGATCTCCTTCAGTCTGGCCTTGAGAGTGGCAGGGCCCACACAGAGTAGAGTATACCTCCCTGAGTCCAGCAGTCCACAGATCAGGAAACCAGCATGTGAGCAGTGGATTCTGAATCTCCACCTGCACAAAAAGACGTCTCTGTACATCCAGGAGAGGAGCCACTAGGAGGCAACAGAGATCAACTGCAAGCCACCTGGCCACCGGGAAGGTCTGGGCATCAGGAGTTCTAACAAGGATATCACCTTTGATTCTGATGTAAAATTCTGACTCAGGGGTTTTCAGATCTGTATCCTGGTGATTTTGTCTCCGTCTCTAGCACAGGTCTAGGACTTCATGCCTCCCCACCCAGCATATTAATGCTACACTTAGTCGTTGTCAGTCTCTGCTCAAGCTGAGTCAGCCTCAGCATACAATGCATCCTGTGGATACTGAGACACAAAATCTATGACCAGCCCTCAGGACACACCTACATCAGCCCTTCAGTGGCGCCTTAAAACTCCATGTGTGCTTGGCAAGGGAGAACTTTTGTTTGGGTTCTGATGTTTCCCAATGGACATATGGCTTAGGCACTGCACTGACTTAAGCCACCTAGTGCCTGCAGAGGAAACATGCTATTGTGGGCTAAGAAAATGCAGACAAACTCCACCTCAGTGCTCCACCAGCACAGACCAGACCAGCAGTGATGTCAGGACATGGATAGGGATGGAGTTGGTACCCCAGACTATGGATCAGGGAGTGAAGCAGAATCCCCTGGGCTAATAGTGGGTCTTCAGCCCCAGCCCTCACTTCTCTGTGTCCCTTGGGGCTGAGCCCTTCTCTGAAACCACAAGGCTCCTCAGCAGCAGTCCCTGAACCTCAGCTGATTTGTATGATGGTCTTATCCCTTCAGCAAGGGGATAAGAGACATCTGGGATGAAGCCAGCCCAGCCACAGGACTTGGGGAAGAGAATCAGGTCACTCCACCATGGCCTGGAGTACCTAGTCAGGTACTACACCCAGACTCAGACCCTCTGCAGCCCCAGGGATCTGGAGCAATCCAGGCCCTGACTCTGAGCTCAACAGGGAGTTGCTTTCCAGGGGAAGGATAGTCATGACCCTGCTGCAGGAAGAGAGACTGGAAGGGAGTCATCCCCTCCAGTGCTCAGTGGCACTGACTTGTCCAGAGAAAACTGAGGATGATCTCCTTTGGGCAAAAAATCCATCCACCAGCCAGACCCATGGGCTTCAGGGGCTGAGATGCTGGGAGGCTGGAAACGGGGCACCAAAAATCCCTGGAGCTCAGGCCAGGCAGGTGATGGTGTTCTGGGGATGGGACCCAGAACTGAAAACCTAATGCTCCTTTTCTTTCTTGCAGCATCTGTTACCTCCTATGTGCTGACTCAGCCTGCATCTGTGTCAGTGGCCCTGGGACAGATTGTCCAGGTCACCTGTAGGGGAAATAACATTGGAAGTAAAAATGTTTACTGGTACCAGCAGAAGTCAGGCCAGAGTCCTGTGCTGATCATCTACTATAGCAGCAGCCAGCCCTCAGGGATCCCTGAGCGATTCTCAGGCACCAAATCTGGGAACACTACCACCCTGACCATCAGTGGAGCTCAGGCTGAGGACAAGGCTGACTATTACTGTCAGGTGTGGGACAGCAGTGCTGATGCTCACAGTGACACAAGCAGATGGGGAAGTGAGACAAAAATGCCTTCCCTGTCTGTGTCTCACTCTCCTCCAACCCCAGGAGGCCTGTGCACGAAGCAATGAGCAGGTCTGACCCAGGTCCCCAAATGCAACATCCCCAGACCTCCCTAGACACCCACATGCTGGCAGCATCTGCACAAGGTATACAGTGTTGATTTGGGACTCCTGAGATTGTCTGGGCCTGAATATGTTTGGAAAAAGAGCAACTGGGTATAAGAGCTAACAGAAAGAAACATCTGTCAATGGTCATCATCCCGCATTTCCATATGGTGGTCATAGACCACTCCTTCACCCAAATTTCCAGGACTAGAGCCCAGAATCTTCCAGCTCAGCAGAGCTCCTAAAGCCCTGCCACCATGGCAGCTGGGGATTCTGAGTGGAGCAGACCAGTGCATTACTCACTGTAGTCACCCCTCTTCTGGGCTCACATAAGCCCCCATCTCTGCCTGAAGCCCCTGACAGTCACAGGGGTCCTCCTCACTGGAGAAGTGCTCTTGGTTCATAAAACTGCCTCCCCAAGTGTCTGGCCGTTCTCAGAGAGATTGTGTTGAATGATGACCTGACCCAAGGTCCCAAGACCCTCCCTCAGGTTCAGGTGTCTTGAATGGTCCCAGCAGGAAGGCAGCCTCATTTGGTGTCCCACTGTGGGTTACTCTCCTTCTGCGCAGTCTGGCCAGCCTCACTCCCTCCAGATTTCCTGCAAATGCACTTCTCCATCTCAGAGTCTATTTCTGGGAACCCAATCCAGGACAACCAGGAACCTGAAGAGTCTACTATATATCCACAAAGCTCTGCTTTCTCCTCCAAATCCAACATAGCATGTGAGACCCCCAGACAGACCATATCATATCTTCTATTTTTATACAATGAGGAAAGATGCACACACACTAGGTGCTGTGAGTTCTGATAGGCAGTTGGAGAGTCCGTCCATCCTGATAGTGAATTGGGGATGATGAGTCAGTGGCCTCCTCCTACAAAGTGTCCAGGAGGTACACAACCATGGGACTGAGACCCACAATGGGTGATGCCTCACTTCTACCTCCCAAATGGTGACCAAGAAATTCTCTTTACACTCACCCTACCCAGAAGACTGACAATGATCTTGTGAAATACAGCTCAGCCTGTCAATGCAGACAAGTAATAAGCCAGCACAGCCCACCACTCAGCAACATGACATTCACCCAGGTCCCCACAAATCAGGCTCCAGATAAAGAGGATATTTGGAGCTCTGCTTCCACGTCATAGTATAAATCTATAAAGTGAACAATTATGAACATGTTTACCCTTTCCCTACAAGGGGATAAAAAATACGTTTTTGTCTACTTGTGATTTTAATTTTGTCCCAACCGATTTGATATCCCATAACTTCGAAAGTGAGATATAAAGTTAACTATTGTTAATACGTTTGATGATAGATAATAATGGGTTGGATCAAGTGAACAAAACAGAAACATATGATGACTATGTATCCAAACATTCTTACAACATAAGGAGAGAGCAGGTGTTAGCTCTATAGTGCTCATTTCTTCCATTACTCAGAGGTCAGAGTGGTATCTATAATTACCTTCCTCACAGCCTCTTCCCTCAACAAACACCTGAGCTTTCTGGATCCTCCCTGGTTACAACCACCAAACCTTCATTCTGGAAGGTGGGTCCCTTATCAAACCTGCTGCACTGGGTTGTGGTGAATTTATGACTATAATCACAGTCCCAGGGAATAATAGAGCATTGGCTGAGTCCATGCATACACCTGCTTACCCCCGTTGTGTTGTAGATATCCAATTGTTCCATGATAAACATCAGGCTTCCCCTAGCCAGTACTCCCTACTCATCTGGGTGATTCACTGCCAGGAAGGCATGGTGGGTAGGAGTATGTTGCCCTCTCAACCACCAGAGCAGTGTGGTCAATTTCCCACTGGAGTATCCCATCCACAAGGCACACTCCATGTGGCTGGTAAAAAGTCTATTCTTATATCATCATTACAGGTTAAAGATTCTGAATCGAGCTCAGTGACCAGAGTGGGACAGTTAAACCCCAAGAACCAGGTGGCTTCATATGACCTAGGAAGACAAGGAGAAGTGAGACTTTCTATGATGACTGAGAACCCCACCCTGTGAAGTTCAGTGAGTACACAGTCCCAGGGGGCAGGGGAGGGATTGCTCCCCAAGATACACATGCAGCTGCAGCAGGACTGGGTGGGGCCCAGGCATCTGCAGGTGGGACAGCTCCCCAGTGAGCCTGTGGCACTGCTCCTCTGAGGACCCCATTCTCAGTACCTTCATTCCACCTCCCCGGCTGCTCCCAGCACAGGTGAGAGACCCACAAGGAGGCACAGTGTGACCACAGGTGCTCTGTTGTCCCTTCCACTCAAGTCCATGACATCAAGGCCCTGCTCTCCCAGTTCTCCCCTTTGCTCCCTCCTCACAGGGCTGGGGCCAGTCTGTCCTAAATCAACCTCCCTAAACATCTGGGGTCAGAAGGTCACCATTTCCTGTGTCATGGCAGTGGGGACACTTGGTATATAATCATGTCTCCTGCTACCAAGAGCTCCTGACACAGCCCCAGCTGGCCACGGGATGGGGTCAGGAGTCACCCTCACAGACCCCAGACTCCAACTCTGGGTGCTTGCACTCTCAGAGGATCTCTGGCTCCACAGCTGTCCTGAGACTGGTTAGTAGGGAACTCAGAGCCTTGGGATTTGTCCCCCAAATGTGTGTGGGTACCAAGTGAGGCCACGCAGTGCAAACCAAGACCATGCAAACCAGAGCCATATCAGTGACTACCATTTGGACCAAGACCGCTTGAGCTGGTGCCACTTATGGTAGTGTGTGCTTCTTTGACCAGGTCCACATAATTGGGCCACATTGGCCAAGGCCACCTAGGCTGGTGCCGCTAGGACAGATGCCAACTGAGTGGTGCCACTTGAACTGAAGCAGTCAGATCTGGTGCCACGTGGGCAGAGGACCCATTCACCAATGCCATGTCATCAGTGTCACATTAGCCATTGCCATGATGGCCAAAGACACATGAGCTAAGATTACATATCAGGTGCCATGTAAACAGAAACCATGTTTTCCTATGACACGTGGATGAGGCCAAGTCCACCCAGACCCTGTGAGCAGATGACACTTGCTCTTGTTGTTGGAATGATGCTAACATAGCAGCCAAGAAGAACACTGAATTGCAGCATTCCCTCCCAACAAAGGTCAGCCCCGCATCCTCAGAGAAGTGAAACCTCTCATGAAGATGACATAACAGGGTAATGGACAGTGTGATGAGAGCCACTCCCTGCCAGTAACCATGACAAATGCTTAATGATGAGGCAAGAAGCCCCCACATTTTGACTCCAGGTAGAGGAATTTAGTGCTCATGCCTGGCCAGCCAGGAAGAAAGGATGGCCTCTGCACTGGACAATGAGGTAGAAATGTCCCCCATGCATGGAAATCACAAATGGAGGATACATTCCCTCATGCGAGTGCGTTCCAAGCAACATTGTTTGGTGTGAACCCACATGATGCAAATGAAGATCACATCATGGGCACCACGTGGAGCGATGCCACCTGAGGAATGCCACTTGGACTGAAGCTGCATGAGTTGGTATATGGTGAGGAGAGAGCTCTTTCCCAGGGATCTCAGTGATGAGGAACTGAGAACACAGTCACCTGGGCTGGTACCACTCCTTCCTGTCCCCTGTGCTGTGTCCACTTCCCTAGCATGTTCCCTTAGGTTCACGTTTCCCTTCTGCTCTCACCTCATGGTAAAGTGGTACCCTGGAAAGATCAGCACATGAAGTGATCTGGATAGTACATGGCGACCCCTCCTGAGGTCCCTCCTGAGGGTGCTCAGACACCCACCGTATCTGCTCTAAAGGCTGGGACAGTGAAGGGCTGTCACCAGAGATCCTGCCTCTAGCTACTGTTGTCCAGCCTGTCCTGCCAAGGGGAACCCTCCAAGCAGCTGTTCAGGTCTGTCCTGTCTTCCCATTACCATGGAGAGGTGTGGGGAGGGTTGACCCTGGCCTGACTTGCGTGTGACCCAACACAGCAGAACCTGTGCAGTCCTGTTCAGGCAGAAGCAGGGTCAACCCCTCCCAGACTTCCTTCAAGCCCTCCACATCTGTGTGGACATCGAGACCGTGTCCTGACCCATCATCCAGACCTCACAGGCCTTATCCTCACCTCCCTTTTCAGTGAGCACATCATACCTGATCCAGCCTATTTTCCCAGGTAGAGGAATTTAGTATAATCAGTGCCTCCATTATGTGATGAGTTAGGTTATCAGTGATTTGGTCATGTGATGACTGATAACCGCATGTGTCTGAGGGGCAAGGTTAGTGTGACTCTCATGTTTAGACTCTGAAAGGTTAGTGTTGCATGTTGGCTCCTTCCTCCAGCATTGTCAAGACCCTGCTCTGTGCCCAGCTCTATGCCAGCACTAGTGAGAGACTGTCAGAGACAGAGTCTGGTCTCCAGAACACTGTACTAAACAGGAGAGAGATACAACCCTTACTTAGTCTTTACAGCTTCCGTGTATATGACACAGAAATTATCAGAGTTCTCACATCTGCACTCTGGGACTATGGACAGTCACCACACAGTCACACACCCATGCCATGGATACCTGAGCCATCCCTGCCTCTCAGGCCCATGGGAAGGAGAGTTGGCACAATGTGTGGGGCAGGGGCTGAGAGTGAGCACCGATCAGCCCCTCATGACACATCTACCGAGAGTGACCTTCACATTTGGTATATACCAGTCCACAGTCCCCGAGGTCAGTCACTGTGGGAATCAGGATGCGTGGCTGCTCCGGGGCTCCTCCTCTGGTGGAACTTGCACTTAGCCCCATGAGGTCCAAGCCCCAGAGCCCAGCTTCCAAGACAACCAGGAATGGACAGAGTGGGGGTGGGGCACCAAGAGTCAGGAGAACATGGAACCACAGCCTCCCCTGGTTCACTCCCTGGTGAGCTGTGAGCTGCAGGCCTCTCTCCCTCAAAGGAGGAGAGGCCCTTACTGAACTGACCTTGGTGGAGAAGGAAGGCACAGAAGCTACTAGAAGCTAAACTAGTGATGACCACAGCAGGCCACGGCGATTATGGGACCCTCCATGGAAGCCGTGATGTCAGGCAGCATTCCCTTCATCCAAAAGAAGAGTTTGTAGGACAAGAGTGTGGGCTGGGGAATAAGAACCCTACTCTGTGTTTCTCTGAGTTCTGTGTCTTCTGCCAACCTTAGCTGCCTCCTCAGGATTCCAATGTAGGTTATGCCCTTGGAGGCTGACAGGGACTGGAGGAGCCCTGCCCATCTGTGGGGCCTCAAGAGACAGGGCTCTGGGACATCTTCTCTATGGCCTGGTCCTCTATCCCCCTCCTCAGTCACTGCACAAGGGCCATGACCAGGCTCTGTCTGTAGGCTCGGCCCCCACAGGACCTGACCTGGGCCTGCCCCAAACCCTGAGTCAGCTCAGGAGAGCCTCCCAGGAATAGATCTTTCTTCCTCACCCTCTCTCCTCTCCTCTTGTAGGCCCTATGCCTCCTTGGACATTCCCTCCATGTCAGTGACTCTGGGAAGGCCCTAGTTCTGGAGATCAGCTCAGGACTGAATATGTTACTTGGAACCAGCAGGAGCCAGGCCAGGACCTAAGTATGTTCTTATGTAAAGATACTGAATGGCCCTTGGGGATCCCTGATTGATACTGAGAATCCAACTTGTGGACAAGGCCATGCTGAAAATCAGACAGATCCAGGGCTAAGAGAAGTCTGACCATGGCTATGTCACCTACCATGACAGTGAGAGCAGCTGGCAGTAATTCAAAGTAACACAGAAAAATGTGTAAGTGGGGTACAAAGCTGCCCATCGACTCTGACCTTCTCTCTCATTAACACCAACTGTGGTCAGATCATAGGATTAGGTGTCCTCCCTGGTCCTGGGCTGGCCCCTACACAATTGGTATTTCTAGGAGGTTCTCTTTCCTTGAAATCTGTATATCATACTGAACAACGACAGATATAGAGAGCTATACTGTGTTATGGGGACTATAGTCAAGTTTTATGGAAGATAATACAGATTTAGGATGTCATTATACATTACGTGTGACCCAGATATAATCACGTACTACTCCACAGGGGAGATTCCTGTCTCAGCACAGTCTAGGGGGAATTCCTCTTCTCCTTGGATACAGGAAGCCTGGATGGGCCTGATAGGATGCCTCCTTTCACGCCAGGCTGAGGAATCCCCACATCCAGAAAACTCTGTCTGAGGCTTCCTGAATAGACCAGGCCCCTGATGCTCCAGGATCTACCCTCCTTAGGTTCAGTAGAAACTGCAGTGGAAGTGCAGGCACCACCTTGGGGCCCACAGGGGACTTGCTCTTGGCACCACGTCCTCCTACTGCCCCAAGTCACCTGCACTAGGCAGGTCTGACCTTTAGCTCAGGTCTGACCCACATGGACTCACACCCACCCCCATGTGGATCCCATAGGGTGACCTCAGCTGCATTTGGGCCACACCTTTAGGTCCAAGGTAATCTTTTCCAAGATTCAAAAAATATATCTATCATGCACTGAATTTTTCATCATGATTCTTTGACTTGTTTGGAAATTGATTTTTAGAGCAATTTTATGAGGAGGAAAAGACAGATGAAGAATTTATTAAGAAGGAAGAGCAGATCCCCCTATTTCCAAATTGGGTTGAATCAGAGTGATACCTTGGGGAGAATAGGAGGACACAGGACAGAAAACAATTTTCCCCTCACAAGAGCATGGCAAGTACTATTGAATTATGGATCTACAGATTACTTATGGATGTGATAAACTAAAATGATAAGTTTTGGTAAGAATACCTATGACCAAAAAAAAATTTTTCAGGTTAAAATACCATGAAAGTGTAACTCTACAGAGTTATAATCTGGGGATTCTCACCATAATTTCTCACCCACATGACCATAAGTGGGCTGCATCTCCCTGGACACCAGGTGGCCCCCTGTCTAAGTGCAGTAGCATCCCCCACTGGGAGATAGCAGACCTGAGAGGAAGTAGTTGTCTCCAGGACCTGGAACATTCTGGCTGAGGTTGTTGCAGTTCCCCTCTCAGCCTGGGCACCCTTCCTCACCTGATACAGGGGACGACTGCTGACTGGCACCTGCCAGCTTCTGCTGTACTCTCTCCCTTTCTGGGAACAAGGGACCTGCACTCTTCTCCCTGCCTTCCTTCACTGCCAGGTGCATCCCTCCCTCATGTACTTGTTTAGCTCAGCCAGTCTGTGGGGTGCTGGGGAAACTTCACCACTGAGCTCTCTGTGGCTAGGCCTGCCCAGAGGTACATCAGAACACAAACTGGAGTGGGGATGTCAGCCCTGGATTATAGGACCAAGGGTGAAACAGAATCCCCTGGGCTGAGAGTGGAGTCAACAAGAACCACCCCTGCCCTCTCTGTGTTCTTTGGGTCTGGGCTCTTTATGAGAACCCACAAAGCTCTTCAGCAGTAGCCTCTGAGGCCCCACTGATTTGCAAAATCAGTAGGTGTCTCCAGCAAGGGGCTAAGAGAGGCCTGGAACACTTGCCCAGCCTCCGACCTTGGAGCAGAATCAGCGCACCTCCACCATGGCCTGAACCCTTCTTCTGCTCAGAGTCCTGCTCACTGCACAGGTACTGAGCCCAGGCTCATAGCCACACCAGCTCCAGGTCCTTGGGACAAGCCAGACCCTACATCTGAGCCCTTCAGGGGCTGCCTGGGGGGAGGATGCTCCTGACCCTGCTGCAGGATGAGGAGCTGAGTGAGTGAAACACCCTCACAGTGCTCATGGCTTTCTTTGAGCCCTGATTGAATGCCCATGCCCAGGGATAGGGTTCTTTTCCAGTTTTTTCAAAAGCTCCAACCACAAGTCAGACCCATACTACTCTAGGACTAAGGCTGATGAGAGGGGCACCCCTCTGGGTCTAGAAAATCCCTGGAGCTCAGGCCAGGCTTCACAGGGTGTAGTCTCTTGGAATGAGTCCTTGATTTTCCAGCCAACCTCTCCTTTCCTCTCTTGTAGCTGTAGCCTCCTATGAGGTGACTCAGCCCTCCTCTGTGTGGGTGGTCCTGGGGCAGACAGCCAGGATCATCTGTGGGGAAACAGCACTGGAAGTAAATATGCTTACCGGTACCAGCAGAGGCCAGATCAAGCCCCTGTGCTGATCATCTATTAAACCCCCAGCCTATAACTATAACTGTAACTCAAACTCCCAGATCCCAAAAGCTCGACACACTTCAACTACAAGACATAAGTTAAAAAAAAACACCAGAGTCAAATAGGCAGGAAAATTAGACAGTCTCAAAAGTAACCAGAAGGAAAAGACACACAGTTTTTAGGGAAAGAAAGAGAAAATTTCTAGCAAATTTCTCATTAACAGAAATGCAACTAAAGACAGCAAATTTTTAAAATATGGGAAAAAATAAAAAAAAGAATTAATTCTTTCCCAAGGAAGAACATCTTTCAAAAATGAAGGCTAAATAAAACATTTTCTGACATACATACAAAAAGTGACAGGATTGATCATCAGCCAACCCAATATAAAAGAAATAGTACTGGATGCCCCTCAGCCAGGAAGGAATGATTCCAGAAAGAATATACAAGATTCTCAGATTCTACAAGACAGATGAAAAAATCACAAATGCTAACTATTGGGGAAAATATTAAGACTTTTTTAGTATCTAAATCTTTTTTGAAGATAATTAATTGTCTAAAGTAATTCAAATACTTATCTATGTTGGAATTTATAATACAGTTAAAAGTAATATGTATGAATTACAGCAAAAAATACTGAGAAGAGGGAGAAGTTTGATGTAAGGATCTGACAGTCTGTGTGACATGGGGGAACACACATGAGTGTGGACTATTACAACTCATGAGAATATGACAGACATAGGTAGAGCTAAAAAGTAGGAGACAAAATGGAATCCTAAAAATGCACCAATAACTTAAAAAGAGAAGAAAAGGGGAAAGGAAACAAGGAGAACATGGACACAGAAACACTATATACAAGGATGTTATGTGGAATGTCAGTGCTAATCACACCCTAGAAATGGTCTAAATGCGAAGAAAAGACAGATTGTCAAACTGAGTTTAACAGTAATACCTGACTATATGTCCCATTTCAGAAAACTGCTGTAAATGAAACCAGGTGAAAATCCAAGTGTAAGCTCAAGGCAAGTTCCCACCAATATTGCTCTACAATATAGAATATGAAACATTCACAGAGAGGACACAGAGAATGAACATTTGAAAATAGTTAGAGGGGCGCCTGGGTGGTTCAGTGGGTTAAAGCCTCTGCCTTTGGCTCGGGTCATGATCCCGGGGTCCTGGGATCCAGCCCCACATCGGGCTCTCTGCTCTGCGGGGAGCCTGCTTTCCCCTCTCTCTGCCTGCCTCTCTGCCTACTTGTGATCTCTGTCTGTCAAATAAATAAATAAAATCTTTTAAAAAATAGTTAGAATGAAATTATTTGTATTGTATTTTACACACACAAACAAAAAATAAATATTCACAGTGCACATCTCATGAGGAACTGATAGGGAAATAGCCTTCACCCCTCCCTCCTTTCCCCTACATTTAGGGGAAGGGAGAGAAAAATAAAGCAAGATGAAACCAGAGGGGAGGCAAACCATAAAGAGACCCTTCACCATAAGACACAAACTGAGGGTTGCTGGAAGGGAGGGGCTGGGGGATGGGTAACGGGGTGATGGTTATTAAGGAGGACACATGATATAATGAACCCTGGGTGTTATACACAACTGATGAATCACTGAACTGTATTCCTGAACATAATAATACACTATATGTTTAATTGATTAAAATTAAAATTAAAAAATAAAATTAAAGAAGAATTTTTCCATACAGACAAACAAGAGTTCCCCTATGGAGCTGAGAGGCGGGGACAGCTCCACGAGCTCCAGATCCATGAAGCCTGCCCAGGAGCAGAGATTCTCTCCAGCAGCCTGAGAAGGAGCATTTTCACAGGAACCAATGATAACATGAGGGAAGCTTAGGGTGATCAGGTTCAGCTGTAGGCTCAGAAGACAGAACTCTGGTTTCTTCACCATGACTGGACCCTCTCCTGCTCCCCCATGCCTCACTCTCTACCCATGTCTTGCCCATAAGGCCCTGCCCATGGGCTCAGTCCCCACAGGACTCCAAGCATGACTCTGAACCTGAACTCAGCCCAGGGAATGCTGCAAGGGTGGAGACAATGAGAATGAGCCACAGAGTCTCCCGATTTTGCAGGCCCTGTGGTTATCTGTAAGATTAGCTTCCTCCTAGATAGATAGAGTGGCCATGACACCCTCATCACTATCACTTGCTCAGGAGACAGAGGACCAAACAATAATGCTGAGCAGAGCCCCCGGACCCAGGCCAGGGCCCTGCATGGACAAACAGCCTCCACTGTCCCCACAGGTTCTCCAGCTCTAACCTAGGACAGGACTCCACTGACCCTCTCCATGTGCAAGCCACGGGGGCTCTTCAGAGACCAGCCAGGATGTGGATGGCAGTGAGTCTGGAATAGAAAGCCTGCTGCCCCGCCTGGTGCCACCCCCCCTCCCTATTTCCTTCTATGGTCAAGCTATGCCCTGAGGAGTTAATAATAATCATAACAGTAATAATAATACAGATTTATGTGCACAAGTAAACTTTACACCAAAAGCATCATCTGCTCCCACTTATGACAATCTGCACTAATTGGGGTGGGGAAGCATCAATCGTGACTTAATACACAGGAAATTGGAAGTGATGGGACATTACAAGGATTTATCTGGATTTGGCCTTTTTCTGATGCACTACACTCTACCCCACACTCTTCTTTTTATACAAGACACCAGGCTAGCCCAGGGCATTTCAACCCTAGGACAAGTACAAGAATCTCACTTGTCCTGCCTCCTGTACCATGTATTTGGCCTATCTGTGCTGGGCTGGGCAGGGCTTGGGGGTGGGGAGGCTGCCCGTGAAAGGCTGGAAACCATGGTCCACACTCCTTCAGGTGACAGGTGCTGTGGGGAGAACTGGAGGAGTAAATCTCCTGGTCTGAGTCCTCCTCCACCAGCAGAGGATAGCAGAGCTGCATCAGAAACAGCAGATCAGAGGCTGGGGCTGCCCATGGGGAGCCTCTCAGGGACCCCAATTCTGGGGGTCCACAGGGGTCCAGGGTTCAGTCCCCAGAAAGAAGTTAGGATGATCACTCCTATCTCCAGTTGCTGAAGAGACCTTGCTCTGAAGGTCAGATACACAGTAACACCCAGGACATTAATGGGAGTCCTGACACAGTGAATGCCTCACATGGGAAATGCATCTCCCTGCTCTGTGCACTGGTGTTCCAGGAGCTGACTTGTCCAAGCTGGATATGTTGAGAACATCCTGACCACTCACCTTCTGACTCCCCATCCCCCGTCCAGGCAGAGGCAGACATGGGATTGCAGCTTCTTTGTTCAGGAGGGTCTCAAGGGGACAAGGAGTACTTAGGGTCCCTAGTCCCTGGAATGAGTGTCCACAGCCTCCTTATGAGACTGTTTCCAGAGTGAAGTGGATTCTCACTACCTGAGGCCAAAGCTCTGGTCCCTGGGCTGTCCTTGTGCAGTGACACGATCCAGCTCCCTCCTGGGATGCTGGCCTGGCTCCAGAACTCACCATGTCAGAAGACATGGCTGGGACCCTAATGACACATGGGGCTCCAAAGTATCTTTTTTAGTCAGTCATGATTTCACATACAAGTCACTTGTTTCCATGAAACACTGATGAAGAATCATAAAGGAATCAATGTGCTGACAATCTATGAGCTGGTCTGCTGTGGGATGGGGGTGTCAGAGAGATGAAATCACCACATGTCAATACACTAGATGATGTGATCAATCTTCCAAAGCAGATGGTCTCTTAACAAGTGGACTCTCACAGACGATGCACAAATATTCTGATGAGAAAATTCCATAGTCTGATGACATGGGAAGCATGAGATCACAGTGCCTCAGGGGGACACAGTGGGGACACAGTGCAGGAGGAGGAAGATAATGAGATCACAGGACCACCTTTCCTTGAACAAGTGTCTGCATCTCTCAGAGGACCCAGGCCAGCTCCATGGCCAGGCTCCTGAAAGGCCCCAGAGAAAGCCAAGGGCAGACCCCATACAGAGTAGTTTCATTTGGTTATCATATGTTCAGATGTCAAGAAGGAAACTGATCCCAGATGTTTTTGTCAAGGATGGTTTTGTAACCTGGCAGCTGTTGGAATAAACTTGGGGTTCCTCTCTTCCTCCTCAATCACATGTTCTGATCTCACAACTCATGGATCACTTAGGAGCCCCTGAAGTGGAGGAAATTTGCATAACTACTAACAATCACTGACCCAAGGACCTAGAACGGAATAAAAGAGGCTGGGGTAGAACCCAGCAGTGCCGTGGCGTCTCAGGAGGCAGCACTCTGGGCATCTCCACCATAGACTGGACCCCTCTTCTGCTCCCTGTCCTCACTCTCTGCACAGGTCCTGCCCCTGGACCATCTGCAAATGCTCAGCCCCTGCAGGACCTGAGCCGAGCCTGCCTCAAAACTTGAGCTTAGACCCAGCACAGCCTCATTATGGGGACACAGGGAAGGAGCCCCTGAACTTCCCATCAACCTCTCCTCTTCTGTTTTCAGGCTCCATGGTCTCCAGTGTGCTGTCTCAGTCTCCCTCGGTGTCAGTGTCCCTCGGACAGACGGCTACAATCAGCTGCTCTGGAGAAGTACTGAGCAAAGAATATACACAGTGGTACCAGCAGAAGCCAGGCCAAGCACCCAAGCTGGTCATTTATAAGGACACTGAGCGTCCCTCTGGGGCCCCTAATCAATTCTCTGGCTCCAGTTCAGGGACCACACACACCCTGACCATCAGTGGGGCCCAGGTCGAGGACGAGGCTGACTACTACTGTCAGTCATTTGATCGCAGTGCTGATGCTCACAGCGACACAGGCAGGTAGGGAAGTGAGACACAAACCCCTTCCCCATCTCTGTCACACTCTCTTCCAGTCCCCAGAGGCCTGTGGACAGAGCAGTGAGCAGGTCTGACACAGGTTTCCCAGATCTGAGATCTCCCAGCTGACCTACTTCACACCCTTCCAGGCAGGCTCTGCACAGGGTGGACCAGCAGAGGATAAGGATACATTTATTATAGCTACATTTATTCTGTGGCCGTGAGCACATGAATGACTGGATATGTTAGGAGCCGATATAGAAGACAGTTTTCTAAGGCCAGATCTTTTAAAAACATCCCTAAATGACAATCATAAGTCCTGAGATATAAAAATACAGAGATGATACTGACAGTGGATTAGATGCTGCAAAAGAAGAGACTAGTCACCTTGATGTCACATAATAGAGACTGTTCAAAATGAAACACAGAGTGAAATAGCCGGAGAAATTGAAGAAAGTCTCAGTGCAGGGAGGACAGCTTCACTCCACTTAAAGACGTGTAATTGGAGTAACTTAGGCAGAGAAGGTTGGGGGTGGGTGATGATTGAAAATATATCTGAAGGGAAAAAGCCAACAAGTTTTCTAATTGTTGAAATCCATGAACCAGTATATCCAGGAAGCTCAAAGAAGCTCAGGCACTGGGAACATGAGAGACAGCACAGTGCGCATTGGATGAAATTGCTACAAACCAGCGATACAGAGACTCTCATAGCCGGAGAGGAGAGTTGTGTTCCTTACAGAGGAACCAGAATTATGACGGGAGCACATTTCTCATTGTAGGCTACATAAGCTAGAAAAGAGTGATGCATTATCTTCAAAATATTAAAAGAAAATACCTGTCCACGGTGATGTCTACCCAGTGAAAATATCCTTGAAAACTGAAAGCAAGGGGGCGCCTGGGTGGCTCAGTGGGTTAAAGCCTCTGCCTTCGGCTCAGGTCATGATCCCTCCTGGGATCGAGCCCCACATCCGGGCTCTCTGCTCAGCAGGGAGCCTGCCTCCTCCTCTCTCTCGCTGCCTGCCTCTCTGCCTACTTGTGATCTCTATCCGTCAAATAAATAAATAAAATCTTTTTAAAAAACTGAAAGCAAAATAGAGCATTTTCTGTTGCAAATCATACAGAATTGACCTCCTGCAGACCCTCACTACAAGAATACCCCTCAGACAGAAGGACAAGTCAGTAGAGAGTTAATTGCATGTACCTAAAGATATAAAAGGCATTAGATATCCTAAGTACGTGGATAAGTGTAAAAGCATTCCTAATGCTTACATTAAGAAGGATAATAATGTGTTGGGATTTATGCTGGATGTGAAAATAAAACATATGACAATGAGAGCAAAGATGATGGGGAAGAGAACACCGCGTTATGACTTCCTTAGCCTGTGTGTGAATGGGATCATCATAGCAAAGTACTTTGATCAGTTAGGAGGTAAAGACTCAAATCCTAAAGAAAACATTAAAACAAAATGTCTTCACAGCAAAGACTTACATCTAATGAGGTAAATTAGTTAGGATTCTCCAGAGAATACAGATGCAGTAGGACATATATCTCATATACACCTGTATGTGTATGTATATATGATACACAGAGAGAGAAAGACAGAGATAGAGCAGGAGACAGGGAGAGATTTATATTTAGAAATTTCTCAGGTAGTCATGGGGCGCAGGTCTGGAAACTGCAGGACAAGACAGGAGGCTGGAGATCCAGTAAGAACCATGTTACATACTTTGGTCCAAATTTAGTCTGAATGACTGAACACATTAAGAAAAGAAGCAAATTAAAGCATCCAACTCAAACTTCTACAGAAGAAATCTACAGTGTCTCAGACCACAAATACCAGGGTTGAGATGAGCAGCAGCATGACAAGAAGAACTTGTGAGGGAACCTGAAGACACAGCACGGACCCTTCAAAGGGAAAGACAGAAAAAAAAACCCACTCTAAAAAGTGAACAGAGGATCACTGAGCATGAGACAACCCGAACAATGTAAGAGGGTGTGACTGTGTCCCTAAAGGAGGGGCAGGTAGCTTGAAAAATACTTAATGAAATATTGCGCAAAGTTGTTTGAAATTTCATAAAAACCTAATACCCACAGATCCAAAAACATCAATACCTGAAGCCCAATAAATATATTTTTAAAAAAAACAAATCCAACACCCATCAATATCAAACTGTTTGAGGCTGATGAAAAGAAACAGCATTCAAAGCATCCAGAAGGGAATGATACACTATGTTTAGGGGGACAAATGGGATTCCAGCAGATTTCTCATTAACATAAATGCAGAGAGAGATGGTAGATTAGCATTTTTTATATATTGAAACAAGAAAAAGAACTTCATTCCTTACCCAGGGAATATCTTTCAAAAATGAAGAATAAATAATTTTTTTTCAGATACACAAAAAGTGACCAAAGTGATCATCAGCTGACTCATAACATAAGAAATAAATATGCGCCTCCCTCAGGCAGGAGGAAGTGATTCTAGAATTAACTGAATCCACAAAGTGAAAGAAAGAAATCCAAAGGCCACCTACTGGGATAAATATATATTTGATTTTTTCCAATCTCTTTGAAGGTAACTTACTGTCTAAAGCAAATATAACTTGTACCTATGTTGGAAATGATAGTACAGCTAAAAGTAATACCCTTGACAATGACAGTAAAAACCCAGAACGCAAACACAGAAGTATGCTCTCAGGCTCTTACTCTGGACATGACAGTGCTCTAGCAAGACTGGATGGAGATTTAGAGAAGGGGTAGGGGTGGGGTGGGAGGTAATAAGGCCATAACAAGTCAGAGCCAATGAGTCAAAATACTGAGAAGAAATGGAATCACTCAACAATGCTCAGATTTAAAGAAGGAGGGATACATGGGAACAGGAAACAAAGAACACTTGGGACAAAGAAAATAAAAGCAAGATGCTATACTGAAATGGTAGTACTGATCACATTCAGGAAATGGTCTAAACACCATGATTACTAGACAAAGATGTCAGACTGGGTTTTACAGCAACACCCAACTGCCTATCAGAAATCTCCAGTAAAGGAAATCACAAAAAATTAAACAGAAATTCAGGACAAGTTACACCCAATCTGCTCCACATGAAACATTCACGGAACAGGCAGGGAATCAGCGAAAATAATGAGGGCACTTAAAAATAGTGTGGAAATTTTGTTATGTATTTTACCCACAGGGCACATTTCATGGGAACAGATACAGAAGTATCCTCACATGCCCCTTCTCACTTGAGCCTTTAAGATGTTCAAACACAGGGTGACAAGAGCTCCCCTATGAAGCCCAGAAATGAAACAGAGACTGCAGCTCCACAGAAACTGGATCTATGAAGCCCACTCAGAAGCAGCGATTTTCTCCACAGGCCTGAGAAGGAGAATTTTCACAGGAACCATTGGTAGCATAAGGGAGGTTTGGGGAAGCTAGGCTCAACTGTGGACTCAAGAGATGGAATCTAGGGTAACTGCCTTGGCCTGGAATCTCCAGCTCCTCCTTGTCATGCTCTGCCCAGTAGCTGCCCCAGGCCCTGCCCACAGGCTGAGCCTCCACAGGACCCTGAGCATGACCTTGAACCTGAGCTCAGCCCAGAGGATGTTACAGGAGTTGGGACCCAGAGAATGAACCCCACCATGCCCTGAACTTGCAGATCTCATGTTCACTGCAAGACTCATCGGACCCCAGTGGTGTGTTCAGGAGACCCCTGTCATTCCCTCTAACTTGGAGGACAGAAACAACTAAACAATAGTAACCAGCAGATCCAGAAGGACCCAGGCCAGGTTCCTGCACAGCCAAACAGTATCCACTGTCCCTACAAATTCTCCAAATATAACCCGCATGCAGGTTAAGGGGGTTTCTTCATGGACCTGGCCAGGATGGAGATGGCAGTGAACTCAGAGACAGAAGCCCTGCTGCCCAGCCTGGCCTGACCCTCCATCCCTCCCATCCTGTTCAAAGTCTGCCCCAAGAAGTCCAGGATCTAAATCCAGCCACACCTAGCCTCTATCCTGGACTCACCCAGCTTTCCTCTGCTCTCCCAAGAACCTAGTCTCCTTGGACCTCAACCTTATGTGATATGAAATGGGGATGCTTACACTGATTTTGTTTTCAAGTTCGATGATATACAAACATTGACAGAGTCTTGTGAATGAAACAGAGACTGCAGGGTCTCAGTAGGCAGGTGCTGGGCTGGGAGTCTCTTGTCTGTCCTCTGCAGAAATCCAAGGAAAGGGGCTCAGCAAAAGTGTGACATGTATGATGTGAAATTGCACATCCAAGTCTTAATTCCCAACTTCCCTCTTTCATCCACATCACCCGAGAGGCTCCTGTACAAACCATCCTCCCCAGACTGCTAGTGCTCTGGGTTGTAATAGAAACAGCAGTGGCAGAGATGACAGAAATAGGCCAATAAAGATTTAGGTGCACATGTGAAGGTTAGTGCTAGAAGGATCGACTGTTGCACTGTGACCCAGGGACACTCACTGGGATGCAGGCAGCAACATACATGACTCCTAAATGGAAAGAAAGTGTTGCCAATAGGATCTCACAAAGGTTTCTCCACTAGCCTGAAACCCTATAAATGCACGACTATTTACCCTGCACTCTCCCTGTTGTATGAATAAAAGTGGCCAGCCTAGGGCCACTGGGAATCCCACCTGCCCTACCTCCTCCACCAAGTACGTGGCCTTCTGTGCTGGGAAGTCATGGAGGATGGCAACTGCCTGAGTTAGGCTGGACTCCTAAATCCACACCCGTTCTCAGGTGACAGGTGCTCTGGAGTGACCTGCAGGAAGGAAGCTCCTGGTCTGAGACCTCCTCCACCAGCAGGGGGCAGCAGAGCTGCATCAGGAGCAGTAGGACAGATGCTGGGGCTGCCTAGGGGAGCATCACAGGGACACCAGACCTGAGGGTCAGCAGCAGTCCAAGGTTCAGGCCTCAGAGGCTGGCAGGATGATCTATCTCCTCAGACTTCAGGGATATTATTCTGAGGGTCAGACACACACTGTCTCCCAGGACACTGACAGGAGTCCTGACACAGTGAATACCTCACCTGGAAACTCCAGTCACCTCATTTTCTACCTGAGGTCCCAGGTAGCTGCCTCTTTTGTGCTGGGAACATCCAGAGATGCCCTGACTCCTCACCCTCTACATCTCCTGCCCCACTCCATGTTGATTCAGATCCAGGGCTGCAGTTTCCTTGCTCACAAGTGTCTCAGGGGATGGGAGGTGACACACACAAAGCCCCTGGTCCCTGGAAGGTCTATAGCCTCCTTGTGAGAGGAAAGAGCAAAGTGATTCACATGGCCTCAGGTCCCTGTGCTATCCTTGCTTCAGTGACAGAATCCAGTTCCAGGAGAGACCACTGACTAGTCTCCAGAGCTTACTCCCTGAGCAAAGATGTGACCATGGAGACACTCACAGAGACATAGAACTTGAAGTCAGCCCCTCAGTCAGGGGTGGGTTTTGGAACATTTCATAAGTTTACCTGAGACATGGAAGAAGAAAATGAAAGAATTGAAGTGTTGAGATGTAGGTTGCTGGACTGCTGTGGGATGGGTGGTGTCATAGAGACAGGAGTACCACGTGGAAATAGACTAGAAGTTGTGATGAATCTCCAGAAGCAGGTGAATGCATAACGTAAGGTAAATTCCCACATGCACCATGATGAATAAATGTTAGAATGAGAGAATTTTCCATTCTCATGATGTGCCGAAGATGGGGCCAGAGTTCAGCTGGGGGACACAGAGGGGACATGCAAAAGGAGGGGTAGACACTGAGACCACAGAACACCATTCCCTGAATCAGGTGTTATCTGTAGCTCTGCAAGGGCCCAGCTCAGACCCATGGCCAGGCTCCTGAAAGGCTTCCCTGGTGCTAACTCAGCTGCCCTGTGCTCAGTGATCCTGGTCCAGATGGCCATGATCACCCATCAGAGAGACAGTATAGAAATCTTCAATGTGCAGTGGTATCAGCAGAAGCCAGGACAGTACCTTGGCTGGACATATAGGACAATAGCAAGCTTTCCTCTGGGATTCTATGATTCTAGGAACCCAAACTGGAAGACAGGACCACCCTAAACACCAGCAGGACCAGGGCCAAGGACAAGACTATCTACTACTGTCAAGTGTAGGCCAGTGGTTATAACGTTCACAGTGAGAGAGACAGACAGGGTTGTGAGACACAAACCCCTTCCCTGTCTGTGTCACACTCTCCTTCAGCTTAGGACGACTGTGAACAAAGCAGAGTAGGTCTGGCCCAGGTCCCCAGATCTGAGATTCCCAGACCTCTCCCCCAACACAGCCCCCAAAGCAGCCTCTGAACCGTATGGATCAGGAATGCCCGTGCAGAAGGCAGAATGGGGCTGTCTATGTTATCTTGACTATGGTATGCTGAGGATGGAAGATCAGGTTGGAAGGAGACACAGAGACATCCATGGAGGAAGTCAAGCTCAAATTGTCAAGGGGACACTTCAATTTTTAGGTAAATAGAACCATTCCCTAGCCCTGGGTGGAAACGTATGTCCCTGGGTGGAATTAAGACCTCTAGGGCAGCAGAGTGTAGGGTCATGATAACAAGGAGTGAAAATTTTATAGTTGCTCATCCAGAATGTCAGTGAGTGAGGACATTCCTAATTCTACCTCTTAATTCCTGGACTCATGAATGCTGGCTATGGGAGAAACAGCATCACACAGTAGACACAGATTCAGTGAAAATATCACCTTCTGCCAAATCTGGCCACAGCCCCACAAGGCATTGCCATGTGACTGGACAGTAAACAAGTGTGCAAGAGTCCAGTAGTCCATCCTTCAAGTCAGCTGATTTGAATGGGGGGGAACATGGTTGAACAGTGTTTTCCATGGGCATCGACACACTGCAGCCCTTTTCTGATGTGAAATATGTCCCTTGGACAGAAGCCACACTGAATACTAGAACAGTGGGTGAGGCATTCCAAGTGTAATATTTTGGGAGGAAGCACTGCAGCCAAAGTAAGCTTTTCCCTATCTTGGTAACGGTCTATTCCAATAAGAACAGAGCTATCCCTACCATGATGGAAGAAGTCTAATGTCATTCATCTGCCACCAGGCTCATGGCTGATTCCCAAGGGAATAGTCTCATCCTGGGAACTCTGGGTTGGTCTCTGCTCTTGGCAGATTAGCCATCAGAAGTGGCCACAGCCATGTCAGTTTTATGAGTGGACAAACCTTAGGGATTTTCCCAAGAATAACCTACCACTGTGCAACATGGGCACTTTGCTGTAGGCTCACTGAACAAAATCAAGAGTGGATGGACAAGAAGGCTAACCCTTGTCCCCAGATGTGTCACATTATCCACCTGATTATTAATAGCATTTCCCTTTAAGGACACACTCTCGTGGGCATTTTCATGCAAAACAAATAACTCTGTGTTCATTAGGGGGTGGGTTCTCCTCACACATCTCCTCCTCAAACAGCTTTCACCACTTTCCTTATCCTATTTCTTCCAAGTCTCTAACCATCCAGCCAAACTGAGTCAGAAAACATAGGTTAGAAATAAACCACTTCTGTCCTTCTCTCTGCCCAGGTGAAATAAACAAAGTACTCTGTTCAAATGTTGCCTTATTTAAAAATGTTCCATATTATGCAGGGGTGTCCCAGATGAGGGCTGCAGGGCTAATATTGTTAACTAGCAGAGTTGGCTGCACATGATACAGGAATATCTTAAACCAACCATGTTTTTTCCTCTGGATCAGCTGTTCATAGGATTATCCCCACTGGGTCATAATTGTGTCAGACAGAGCAGAGACAATGCAGTATGGGTTGGGGTCATGGCCATGGAGGCCCTTTCCTCACGCAACTTGCCTGTGCCTTCAGGACCTGGGGAAGCCTGATTTCAAATCTATCTCTTCTGTTGGATGATGGAGAGCTGCTGTGAATGCCCAATTCCATGGCATGGTTGGTCTGAAAACACTCAGTTCATGCAGGCAGCTGGATCACATAGTAACTTAGTGGCTAATAAGGAACATACAGTCTCTGTTAAGGTTCAGTATCAAGCTGAAGTGTGTGTCAGTTAGAGGTTTCTATTAATACACATTTTAAAAAATTGGCAAGCTTCCCATCTATTTCAGTTCTAGGAACACTGTCATTGATAGATACCAGTGTGCTCTGTCAAATGAGTCTGATTATTAACTTGGTCCTGCCACTCATTATGGTAACAACACACACCTCATAATTGGTGATAAAATGGAATTGTGTGTCTCCTAAATATGCAAGGATCCCTAAAACTACAACTTTGGCACCCAATCCATAGTTCAGAATCTCTAGAATACATATGTCTATATACCATACATATGGATATATATGTACACAAATGCATCTCCAACATATACACAGCAGACACAATCAGTATATATGTGTACACAAAGTATATTCATATATATGTATGTGTATCAGTATATGATAGAAAGGAGTGTGTGACAGGAATTGGATGTGATGTGGAAACACACACACACACACACACACACAGGTGAGCCACGGAGAAGACACAGTCACTGTCAGCTACAAACAGGCTCCAGCTTCCCACTCAGTCTGTAGGGAGGTTCACACAAGGCTCCTCTTGTGACTCACCTTCCCTGGAAACATACAATTTGAGAATTCTATCACATCACACCTGCCACTGAGTTTTTAACTTTGTATAAAATATCACCTGGGATCTCAACTAGCTTTGAATCACAGACACCTAAGGTCCTCGTTGTCCCTGAATCCTCAGACAAAGCAGACTCTTCCCCACAGGGACTGACTCTGAACACACTTCAGTTCTTCTCCCTTCTTCCCTTCCTGACAGCAGCCTGGCAGTCCCCTCCGCAGAGAAGCCTCCTCCAGCCTCCAGCCTCTAGCCTCTCCCCACTCACGACCTGCCTGTCATTTTGTATGATGTCACTTCATTCTCTGCATATCACCCAACACTGTCCAGGCTCTCCATCATGATTCATTGTTCCAAGATTCATTGTTTATACACCACATCCAGTGCTCTATGCAGTACATGCCCTCCTTAATACCAACCATCAGGCTCACCCGTACCTTCACCCCCATTCCTTCCAAAACCCTCTGTTTGTTTCTCAGAGTTCAGTCTCTCGTGGTTCATTGGTTCATCTTCCCCTCAGATTTCCCCCAATGCACTTTTTCTTTCATTTCAGCACCTATTTTCCTGCAGACAGAAGTAAGTCTGAAGTCAGTTAGTGGGTCTCCAGGTACTATCAATTCTATGAGGTCCCACACTCTTCTCTCACCATCGTGACTACAGAGGCTTTGCTTTGCCTTGTTGACAACAGACCTTGGGATGGCTCCAGCTATGACTCATGAGTACAAGAGAAAGAGCATACATAAATCCAGTCTGTTTCTTTCATTCACAGACAAAACTCCCCAGAAAGATCCCCAGCAGAATGACACATTGGTGGGATAGCTTTGGGACACAGGGTCAGTGCTGACCTAGATAGACCTGAGAATAGCAATAGTGGGGCTTCTCAATGATTATAAAAGACAAGATGCCCAGTGATGTGGAGCACTTTTCATGTGTCTGTTGGCCATCTGGATGTCTTCTTTGCAGAAATGTCTGTTCATGTCCTCTGCCCATTTCTTGATTGGATTATTTGTTCTTTGGGTGTTGAGTTTGCTAAGCTCTTTGTAGATTTTGGATACTAGCCCTTTATCTGATATGTCGTTTGCAAATATCTTTTCCCACTCTGTCAGTTGTCTTTTGGTTTTGTTGACTGTTTCCTTTGCTGTGCAAAAGATTTTGATCTTGATGAAGTCCCAATAGTTCATTTTTTCCCTTGCTTCCCTTGCCTTTGGCGTTGTTCCTAGGAAGAAGTTGCTGCGGCTGAGGTCGAAGAGGTTGCTGCCTGTGTTCTCCTCAAGGATTTTGATGGATTCCTTTCTCACGTTGAGGTCCTTCATCCATTTTGAGTCTATTTTCGTGTGTGGTGTAAGGAAATGGTCCAATTTCATTTTTCTGCATGTGGCTGTCCAATTTTCCCAACACCATTTGTTGAAGAGGCTGTCTTTTTTCCATTGGATATTCTTTCCTGCTTTGTCGAAGATTAGTTGACCATAGAGTTGAGGGTCTATTTCTGGGCTCTCTATTCTGTTCCATTGATCTATGTGTCTGTTTTTGTGCCAGTACCATACTGTCTTGATGATGACAGCTTTGTAGTAGAGCTTGAAGTCTGGAATTGTGATGCCACCAACTTTGGCTTTCTTTTTCAATATTCCTTTGGCTATTCGAGGTCTTTTCTGGTTCCATATAAATTTTAGGATTATTTGTTCCATTTCTTTGAAAAAATTGGATGGAATTTTGATAGGCATTGCATTAAATGTGTAGATAGCTTTAGGTAGCATAGACATTTTCACGATATTAATTCTTCCAATCCATGAGCATGGAACATTTTTCCATGTCTTTGTGTCTTCCTCAATTTCTTTCATGAGTACTTTATAGTTCTCTGAGTATAGATACTTTGCCTCTTTCGTTAGGTTTATTCCTAGGTATCTTATGGTTTTGGGTGTAATTGTAAATGGGATTGACTCCTTAATTTCTCTTTCTTCTGTCTTATTGTTGGTGTAAAGAAATGCAACTGATTTCTGTGCATTGATTTTATATCCTGACACTTTACTGAATTCCTGTACAAGCGCTAGCAGTTTTGGAGTGGAGCCTTTTGGGTTTTGAGATACCACCTCACACCAGTCAGAATGGCTAAAATGAACAAGTCAGGAAATGACAGATGCTGGCGAGGATGTGGAGAAAGGGGAACCCTCCTACACTGTTGGTGGGAATGCAAGCTGGTGCAACCACTCTGGAAAACAGCATGGAGGTTCCTCAAAAAATTGAAAATAGAGCTACGTTATGACCCAGCAATTGTACTACTGGGTATTTACCCTAAAGATACAAACGTAGTGATCCGAAGGGGCACGTGTACCCGAATGTTTATAGCAGCAATGTCCACAATAGCCAAGTTATGGAAAGAACCTAGATGTCCATCAATAGATGAATGGATAAAGAAGATTTGGTATATATATAAAATGGAATACTATGCAGCCATCAAAAGAAATGAAGTCTTGCCATTTGCGACGACGTGGATGGAACTAGGGTATTATGCTTAGCGAAATAAGTCAATTGGAGAAAGACAACTATCATATGATCTCCCTGATATAAGGAAGTGGAGATGCAACGGGGGTGGGGGTTAAGGGGGTAGGAAAAGAAAAAATGAAACAAGATGGGATCGGGAGGGAGACAAACCAAAAGAGACTCTTAATGTCATAAAACAAACTGAGGGGGGTGGGGTGGGAGGGGTGTTGGGAGAGGGTGGTGGGGTTACATTATATGTTTAAATAAAAATAAAAATTTTTAAAAATATATCAACTATAACACCAACAAAATATACATTAGGCAAACCCAAAGAGATGAGAAAACTAAAAGAGGTATAACAGGGCGTGAGGGAGGAAGAGATAATATAATCTAACATACACTAGATCACGACATTGAAAGGGAAGAAAAAACATAATCAAAAATAAAATTGAGTACAGTAAAGGGAAAACAAAATGAAAAATATATTTATAAAATATAATTCTAAAATGAAAATTCTGAAAAGACTTAAAAACAATGAGTTGATAAATAAGAAGCTAGTTGAAGAGAAAAAAATAGAAAAAAAGAAATAATTTAAATGAAAGACTCAGTAACCATTAAAAAAAAAACCTGAAATTCTATATATTATTTTCCCCTAGCAATGCATGTTTCAGTTCTGAGTGATCCATAAACTTGGTATTAGCCTGATGTTGCTGCTCATCTCCTGGGGGAGGGGACTGCTGGGCTGATTCTCAAGTGTCTTCACCCTGTTGAGTTCACCACCCCTTGTCAGGGGGCCAGGCTCAGTGAAAACTGCTTTGGATGCTCTATGTGGCTTTTGCTTCCTGAAGCCTTTCTGCAATTCAGTAGAGGATGAGACTGAAAAATGGCAATGGCCCAACTCCAGCCCCAAAGCTGAAATATTGCAGCCCTACTCTTCTGTGCACCCTCAGGGAAAAGGAGTCAGTCACTTTTGTGTGTATCAAACTCTGCAGTTTCCTGCACTGTGCACCAGCACTTTTCCTCTGGAAGAAGGAGGATTCTCATGGCAGCTCTCATAACAGCTTGTTAGGTCCCTACTTGAAGAGCTGTTGCCTGATGATCCCATGGTTCACAGTTTATGTAACACTGGGCTGAAAGCCCACTCCTTGCTTAATGTTTGCAGCTGGCATCCCCATTCCAATACTTGGGAACTCTGCTGCACTCGGGCTCCCCTGGTCTTCCTGTGGCCCCAGGGATCCTGAGACCAGACTGCCCCACCTAGGATTTGGCCCTGCTTTGCCACCAGAGCACTTTTTAGGCAGCCACGTCCCTCACCAGGGAAGACCTAAAAGTTCCAATTTTGCAATGTCTGCTGTATCACCTTTTGGTAAGAGGCTTACAGAGGCTCCCTTCCCACATGACTTATCTTTCCATAGATCCCCTCTGATTGACCTCTGCACAACTCCTACCTTGTAGAAAGTGGTCACTCTTTGTAGAGTTGCTGCAACTTCTTCTGTTGAGTCTACAAGTGTTCAGAATGATTTGAGAACTATTTAGCTGAAATCCAGGGAGTAGTTGAAACAAGGATCCCCTACTCATCCCCCATCTTCTGTCGTCTCCAAAGGACTCTATTCTTCAACCATATTTTCCACAGAAGTACAGGGGCTAGGAACTTAACCAAGCTCCATTGAGAACAGTTATGCCCCATGTCCCAAGTGGCCGAGTAGGACCTAGAGAGATAAGTAGAGGAACTGAAATCTTCCATAGTGGCCTGAACCCCCACCCTGGGAACCTCAGTGAGAACATAGTCCCCTGAGGTGGGGTGCTCCTAAGATGCAGCTGCAGCTGCAGCAGGTCCAGGTGCACCCAGGCATTGGAAGATGGAACAGTTCCCAATCCCACTGTTGGTGTTGGTCCTCCAGACACATCTGAGTACTCTGGGCTGTGTTCCCTAGCCCCTCCCAGCACATGTGAGAGGGCCACTGTGAGTCACAGTGTGAGGCACAGCTGTTCTGTCCTCCTTCCCACACAGGGTCCATGGGATTAGGCCCTGCCCTCACCTCTGTCCACACTGCTCCCTCCCCTCAGGGCTGGGTCACTCATTCCTGACTCAGCCTCCCTGTCTTCCCCAGCTCTCACTCTCCTCTCCTCTCTTATAGGCACTATGGTTCCCCTGACCTGAAGCTGATTCCCTCCGTGTTGGTGGTCCTGATCAGACCCAGGATCCCTGCTCTGGGGTTGAGCTCATGTGTGGACATGCTTCTTGACAGCAGCAGAAGCCAAGCCTGGTCCCCCAGCTGGTATATATACAGATATGAATGACGATCCAAGGCCAATTCTGAGGATGCAACACAGGGACATGGCTCCACTGAGGAAGACCAGACTGAGGGCCAGGACTAGACTAGCCATTGCCAAGACACTGACTGTGGCAGTGGGAGTATGTTATGTGGCAGTGACTCAAGTGCACAGCAGGATGGGGGATGGGACGCTAACTTTCCTCCATGTTCTGGCTCTCACTTTCACCTGCCCTCTGTGAAGCTGCTGGTCAGTCTTTAGGATCAGCAGTCTTCCCTGGTCCTATCTTGACTCCTGCAGAGTGAGAGACTCCAGCAAGTTCTCTGTCCTCAGATCTGTGTTTATCCAACTGAACAATGGTAGAGTGGGGGGCTCTTCTGACTATGGGGACTGTGTCAGGTTTCACAGTAGACAATACAGTTTTAGGATGTCATTATACATCATGTGGGCCCCAGATTTAATCATGTGTCACTCAGGAGAGAAGACAGCTGTCTTAGAGAGCACAATCCCATGGGATTTCCACTTCTCCGTGGCTACAGGCAAGCTGCGTGGGCCCCAGGGACTCTGTGTCTCTGGTTCCTGGGTAAGGGTCTCCACATCCTGAAGGGTGCCTTAGGGTTCCTAAAGAGGGCACCAGGCCCCTGCTGCTCCAGGCCCATCCCTACTTAGGTTTTAGAGAAAATGCAGAGGACGTGCAGACAACACCAAGGTCCCACCTGAGCAACATTATCCTAGCACCACTGTCCTCCCACTGGTCCTAGTCACCTGCTCCTGGCAGGTCTGACACTTAGCTCCAGTCTGACCCACATGGACTCACTCCCACCCTGTGGGACCCTGTGTAATGGCCACAGTTGCATTAGAGCCTCGCCAGTAGCTCTGAGGGGAAAGAACTTTCCCAACACATCAATAGATATTTTACACAAATGGAACTTCTCTTCCTGATTCTTTGACTTGTGGTTTTAAAACTGATTTGTAGAGCAATTGCATGAGGTCAAAATGAGACATAAAGACTTTATTTAGAAGGAAGAGCAGAAACTTCCACTATTACCATCCTGGTTTGTGTCAGAAGGATACCTTCCTGGGAGGGAGAGACAAGTCAGTACATAATTTTTCCCACACAAAAGTATGATGAGTACAATGGGAATCTTTCACCTAAAAATTAATTCTTGACCTGACGAACTAGAAAGACAATCTTTGGTGAGAATCCCTGTGACAGAAATAATATTTCCAGGTATTTTTCAGGTTAAATGATCATTAAAAAGTCCCTCTATGGAATTATACATTCCCACCAGAGGCTTTCTCATCAACAGGACAGTGAGTGGGCCAGCACCTCCCTGGGCAGCGAGGGGGGGGCGCGGTGTGTCACTGTGGCCAAGTGCAGCAGCGCCTCCCACAGGCGGCTGGCAGAACTGAGAGGAAAAAGCTGCCTCCTTCAGGACCTGGAATATTCTGGCTGAGGTTTGCCCACATCCTCTCAGTCTGGGCAGCCTTCCTCACCTGGTGCAGGGGATTTTGCTGCCCTGCACCGGCCAGCTTCTGCTCTTCTCTCTCCCTCTCCAGGAACCAGGGACCTGCACTCCTCTCCAGGCTAAAAGGTCACAGCTTGAGAGCTCCCTGCAGGAGGGGGACTTCATCTGATGGCTCACTGTGGTCCCTTCACCTTCTGCTTCTTCCAGAAGGAGACCTCCCAAATTCTTCCAGATTTCCTGCACATGCACATCTCCATCTCAGAGTCTGCTTCCAGGAGCCCAATCCAGGAAGGCAGGCATCCCTGAAAGGGACCTGAGGAAGCCACTGTGTTCCCACAAAGCTGGGGTTTCTCAACCAATCACCAATGTGCTTGTCCAATCCCTAGACAGATCATATTAATTTTTGTATTTTTATACACTGAATAAAGATCCAGACACACTAGGTGTTCTGAGTTCTGACAGATAATTGGAGAGTCACATCCATCTTGATACTGAATGGGGAGGATGGGGCAGTTGCTGCTGCCTACACAGTGGCCAGAAGAAACACAACCATGGGAGTGAGACTCACAATGGATCCTTCCTTACTTCTACCCCCAAATCTGTGCAGGAATCTCTCTCTACATCCAACCTACCCAGAAATATGGACAGACAACAATTACAGTGACACTTAATAAGACACCACAGTCCCCCCTCCTCCACATGAAATCTAACAAGATCCCCACTAACCTAAACCCCCAAGCGAAGAGAATGTTGGCAGCCATGCTTCCACCTAACATGATAAAACTATCCCATGAACAATTACATACCTGCTCACCCCTTCCCTACAACAGGATATAAAATATATCTTTGTCTGCTAGTGATCTTTATTTTTGTCCCAGCTGATCTGATACCTAAACTTCAATACTGAGATATAAAGATAACTACTATTAACACCTCTGATGTTAGATGATAATAGGATAAAACACGAGAACAAAACAGAAACATATGATTAATATATATTCAAATATGTTCATGTCAACATGAAGAAGACACACTTGCTACTTTCATCCTACGTGTTTCAACCACTACAGTGTGTTCAGTGTGGTGTCTATAATTACTTTCTTCACTGCTCACTTCATATTCCCCTTTTCTTAGCAAATACCTGAGTTAGTCTTGATCTTCACCAGTTTGGACAATCAAACCCTCATTCCAGAATATGGTTCCATTATCTGACCTGCTGCATTAGATTGTGTTGAATTTGATGATTGTAATCACAGTCCCAGGGTATGCTAGGGGATCTCCTGAATCCATATGTTCCTACTTACCACAATTGTCTTGTAGACACACAATTACCCCATGACAGTCATCATAAAACACCCCAGGCAGTTCCCATATTTTGAATCCCTGCTAGGAGGAGTCAGAAGGACCCATGGCACACTTCTACAACCAGAGCAGGGAAGTCATGTGCTGTTCCCCCTCGCCCTGGTCAGGCTCACTCAAAGGAGCCCAGGGTATGAATTAAGCCCGCTTGAGCTCCACTCCTGGACTTGCCCCACTCCCCTGTTTTCCTGGGAAACTAGCCCCTCTGGGCACTCACTTTAATTACTGTGAAATGGGGGATTTCTACTGATGTAGAAAAACACTTTATCAAATGAAAGCATACAAAATATTGAAATTAGGCAAACTCAGTGGGGTGTCAGTGAGTTGCCTTTGATTTTGGAGTCTCCTGTCTGCCTCTGTGGACACACAGGGGAAAGTTTGCAGCTGTTCCATAACCTGCATCACATGCAATTGTACCCAAGTCTGAATGAGCAGATTCCCAATTCACCAAACCACATACAGAGTAGTCTCACATCTTCCCACACCAGTCTCCCCAGGATGGGAGTTCTAATAAAACTAATAGCAGTAAAGATGGCAGTAAGAAGAGTAAAATAAAGGTTTGCCTGCTCAAGTGAACTTAGCACCAGAAGCATCACCTGTTTCACTGATGACCCAACTGCATTGATAGGGATGCAAGAAGCATGGGTCATGATTCCTAAATACACAGGAACCTGATGGCTGCGGGACATCACACAGGGTTGTCAGGACACTGACCCATTTCAAATGTACTACAGTGTACCTTGCCCTCTCCTTTCTCAAATGAGACGGCAGGCTATCCAGGGAATTTCAACCCTGGAACAATTATAGGAATCACACCTGTCCTGAATCTGCACCCTGCTTCTGACCTTCAGCGTTGGGCAGTGCAAGGGGAGCCGGTTGCAGCTCCTGTGGGAAGCTGGAAACCATGCTCCACACCCTTTCTCAGGTGACAGGTGCTCTGGGGTGACCTGCAGGAGGGAAGCTCCTGGTCTGAGACCTCCTCCACCAGCAGGGAGCAGCAGAGCTGCATCAGGAGCCACAGGACAGAGGCTGGGGCTGCCCAGGGGGAGCCTCACAGGGACACCAGACTTGGAGGTCAGCAGATTGTCTGAGGTTCAGTCCTCAGAGGCTGTCAGGATGATCCATCCTAACTCCTTAGGCTGCAAGGACCATGTTCTGAGGGTCAGACACAGTGTCTGAGGGTCAGACATTGTCACCCAGGACACTGACAGCTGTCCTGACACAGTGAGCACCTCACCTGGGAGATTCAGGTCCCCTAGCTGACCACCAGTATCCCCTGGGACTGACTCCTCTTGCTGGGCACATCCAGAGACCCCCTGATGACTCACTCTGGCTCTCCTTCCCCACCTACCCCCCAACTCAGACCTGGAGTTGCAGTTCTTTTGTTCATGAGCATCTCTGGGGGCAGGAGGCAGAGCACTAGGGGAACCCAGTCCCACAAAGGAGTATCTGCAGCCTCCTTGTGAGACTGTTTCCAGAGAGACATAACTCTCATTGCTGCAGGGACCATGGCTCATGTCCTCGAGCTCACACCATATGGGAACATGTGATTGTGTGGACCCTCACAAGACTACACACCTTGAAGTTTGTTTCTCAAGGTTCCTGACACTTTTCACATGTTCCTGTAAAACGCTGATGAAAAAATTTAAAGGAATGAAATGTTTGGCAATGCCAGTTGCTGGTATGCTGTGGGTTGGGGGCTGTCAGAGAGACAACAGCACCATGTATGAAAAGACTAGAAATGTTGATGAATCTCCAATAGCACGTGGTTGTTTAACAAGTAAGCACCCACCTTTGTGAGTGAGGAACAAACCTCAGAATGAGAGTTCCCATTCTGAGGACATGCCTAGGATGGGATCACAGAGTGTCTGGAGGATGCAAGTGGACCTGAAGCAGGAGGAGGTAGGTAAGGCAGCCTCAGGACCACATTTTCCTAAATTGGTGTTGTCTGCATGTCCCAGAGGAACAAGGTCAGCCCCATAGCCAGGCTCCTGTGAGGCCCTGAGCAGCCCCGGACAGACCCCAGGCAAATGGGATGCCAGCAGGAGACTTGGGTTACAGGGCAGACTCCATGCTATCTGGGAGACTTGAGGCAGGCCTCGGCTGAGGAGAATCAGATGCTCTAGGAGAAGAAAGCACCTGGCTGAGGCTCTGATAACAGAGAATAAAGCAACTGGAAGAAGCCCAGCCATGCTGGTGTTGTGGGGAAATCAGACTTCTTATGGGTGACTGCATTAGTTTGCTAGGACTGAGACAACAGAGCCCCACAAACTGGGGGGGAAAGCTGACAATAGAAATGTATTTTTTCATGGTTCTGGAGGTCACCAGTCTGAGACCAAGGCACCAGCAGATTGGTTGTTTTGTAGGCTCTGAAGGAGAATCTGTTTCATACATCTATATTCCAGTTCCTGGAGGTTTTCTGACAATCTCTGGCATTCCTGGTCTTGTAGATTCCTGCTCTAACTTCATAGGGTGGCCTCCTGGTCAGAGTCTGTCTTCAAATTTTCACTTTCATAAGGACACCAGTCCAATTGGAATAGAGCCCAGCCTACTCCAGTGCAGCCTCATCTGAATTTAACCAATTATGTTTGCAATGATTCTATCCTGAAATCGGGCCCAGTGAGAGATGCTGCAGGTTAGGACTCAAACATACATTTGGGAGCTGTGGGACATAATTCAACCCACAAGTGTCCCTGCCATGGTTGGGCATTCCCTCCCCTTGGGAGATTTTGCAGGTTACATGGGTACCACAAAGCTCTCAGGGATCAGGTGGGGCATAACTAACAAACTCAGAAAAAGCCCTGACTGTCTCCTAACTGACCCATCTGTATGTCGGGGCATCCAGGCTCCATCCTTGCCCTCTGATTATCACCACAGTGAACAAATATTGGACATCTGGCCTCTATATTCTCCCATGTAGGTCAGAAGTGAGACAAGATATCATCATCATCAAGAGGTGGGGTACAGTGCCTGCTTCCTGCCTGATGGAGTTCCCCCAGGACACCAAGATTATCTGCTTCTCCTCCAGCTGCATGTGGAGGGCCTTCTGAGCCATCTCAGCTCTGCTGTGGACATGACATGTCTAGAAGACTTATCCCCATTGTGCTTTTCTGACCCCTATAGGGATCAGTGTGAGAAGCCCCAGTCTCTCTGCCTGAGCCTCTCTTCCCTCAGTGCTACCACCCCAGCCCTGAGGCCCATCAGCCCTCCCCTGCCTACCCAGGCCTATGTGCTACCCTCTGTGGTTGAGTCAGAGGACACACACTGAGTGTCAACCTGTGCAGTTCATGTTTGCAGTTTCAGCAGAGTTAGGTTCTCCCTCCCAAAACTAGGAGGTGACAGGTAGAGCTAACTCTAGAAAGACAATGGAGATGACAGGACACATATCACAAAGACTGAAGAAGCAGGAAGTTTTTCTGCTCTAGTTCTGCTGGGACATCCCTGATATCTCTGTTGGAGAACCAGGATCACATCCCTGGGCCCACGACCCAGTGGGCAGATGGCAGCCTGAGAGGATGTGCCCCATGTGACATGTGCAAGGGGTAATGTCTCTGATGGTGTGTGTGTGTGTGTGTGTGTGTGTGTGTGTGTGCGTGCGTGTATGTGCATGCACGCGCATGGGGGGGGGGAGATTTTAGTGTTGCCAGGAATTTTTGCCAATTTAAATGTCCCAAACCCAAGACTTCTTAAGTTTCCATAATTTCCCCCATCCTCTATTCTCCAGTGGACAGAGCAGTTTAAATGCATAAGGTTTCCTTAGGGTAACATTCCCAACAGTATAGACTCACAGCCAGAAGGCTGTTTTTTCTTAAGAAACACTGACAGCAACATCATGAAGATCTGAGCACTCCTCAGAACAGACCCTGGGATGATATAGACTGGAATAAAGGAGAGAGGGTGATGACCAGAGGGACCCAATAGGCTTGGGATGAGGGGAGAGGGAGCATGGTGAGGGGACGGGGCAGGAAGGGGATTGAAAAATCAGGTTCTGGGATGTCTCCTGGATTGGAAACATTACTTACTCATCACTGTCTTGGAAAATGAGAAATGAGAAAATCATTTAATCTCTCAATGTTAGATTCTTCATTTGACAGACTGGTGGAAAATTGTGCCTTGAGCATAGAGCTACCATTTTTATTGTGTCTCATTCAGTGGAACATGTACACACTTACCAAAGGTTTAGCACCTACTGAGGGCTCAGTAGTCATTTTGTTAAACTAGCAATACATGTAGGGTGACATTCATCCCAGGGTGCAAAGGGGGGTACTATGGGTCTTGGTTTGAGACCCCAGTAAATTCAAATCCCCTGGGCTGTCCTCAAGTGCAAAGGGTATGACTTATGCTTCCTTTGATGATTTTTATATATAATCAACTCTCCACTTTAGAAACCCACATCTGGTCCTTCTGAACTCAGGAAATTACCAGCATGAGGACCTTAACCTCAGAGCTCAAAGCTCAGAAAAGAGCTTACACAGACACACTGAAGAATGGAAAGTAGATTTGCATCTGATGCCCCTCCTTCCTTGAGCTGAAAAAAACAGAGGATAAGATGGGAGTTAGGGGAGTTCAGTCCCAGCAGGACAGGCTCAGAGCAAACTTCTACAAAGCTCCTCTCCACCATGGACTGGGTTTCCTTCTACCTCCTGCCCTTTATTTTCTCTACAGGTCAGGGTTCAACCTCCTTGTCATTTCTCTCCAAGCACAGTCCCCATGGAACCCTGTCCAGTGTCCAGTTCATTCAGCATCATTCTTGTGTCTTGTGTTTCCAGGTTTCTGTGCTCCACCTGTGCTGACTCAGCCTCCATCTGCATCTGCCTCCCTGGGAGCCTCTGTCAAGCTCACCTGCACCCTGAGCAGGGAGCACAGCAATTACCATATTCACTGGTATCAACAGAAACCAGGGAAGGCCCCTCGGTATTTGATGGAGGTTAATAGTGATGGAAGCCACAGCAAAGGGGACGGGATCCCCAGTCGCTTCTCAGGATCCGGCTCTGGGGCTGACCGCTATTTAACCATCTCTGACATCCAGTCTGAGGATGAGGCTGAGTATTACTGTGGTGCAGGCTATCGTATCAATAGTCAATATGGTTAAGCCACAGTGATACACACAAAGGGGGAATGAGGCTAAAACCTCCCACTCTCTCTGCTGTTCCCCATGGGGACTCAGAGGGAGCTGCTGCATGCCCCTCTCCAGGGCCCTGGGACCTCTGACTCTCCCTGGAAGCCCTGTCATCCTGTACCAAATCCTAAGACACCATTACAGAGAGACAGACACAAGGGCTAATTTAGGTCATTTTGACAACAGAACACTCTCTCTCCTTCACACTACAGTTGGGAAAGACCATATCAGCCCAGAAGCCCACATAGGAAAGCAACCCTGAGAGAATAGCTGGTACTTTAGAAGTGAGTAATGGAGAGTGTCAAGAGTGAGTGTCTCCTCCTGCATTGTTCCCCATCAATGGCTTTTGGTTTCACAGATTGCCGGGCGATCCTGAGTCCAGGAATGAAAATTTTTGTCAGAAGTTCTTGTGTAGCTTGTGGTCTTAGCAGAGTCCTCAGGAATAGAAATCCTTTAGTATCATTGTCTCATTGGGGGACTGTCTTGGGCCTGATGAGCAATTTATTATTTAACACAGGGAGCACCTGAAACAGGTGATAAGATCTAGCCAGGAGAGATAGAGGTGATGCCACTAACACCATGAGGAGAGCCCAGGCAGGCTGAACCACGAGTGAGAGTATGCTCAAAGAGATCTTTTTTCCACACAGCTCTCCTACTCATTCTGCGTCTCCCTTCCTTCTTTCCTTCCTTCCCCTCGCCCCACCCACTTCTCACTAGTTAATCAGCGTTCTCACTTTCAATATCTTTCCCTGGAGATGTCTGGAATACCCACCGTGAGTCATATTCTACTCAATTCTTTATCTTTCACTGTGTGTTCCTTTTTCATGTATTCTATCATATACTGATGCAAGATGTATCAGTCTTGATTCCTAAATACCCAGGAATCTGGTGGCTATGGGACATCAGGATTGCGTCAGTATTGACCCTTTTTAATGCACTACACTGCACCCTGCACTCTCCTTTCTGAAAGAAGATAGTGGGCTAGGCCAGGGCATTTCGACCCTGGGATAAGTAAAGGAATTGCACCTGTCCTGCCTCCCGCACCCCGTATGTGACCTGCCTGTGCCGGGCTGGGCAGGGTAGGGGGCACAGCTGCCTATGAGAGGCTAGAAACCCTGGTCCACACCCTTTCTCAGGTGACAGGGGCTGTTTGGTGACCTGCAAGGGGAAATCTCCTGGACTGAATCCTCCTCCACCTGCAAGGGACAGCAGAGCAGCAGGAGCAGCAAGACAGAGATTGGGGCTGCCCAGGAGGAGCCTCACAGGGATGCCAGGCCTGAGGAGTCAGCAGTAGTCCAGGGTTCAGTTCCTAGAGACTGTCAGGATAATCCATTCTATCTTCTCAGGCTGCAGGGAACTTATTTTGAGGGTAGGACACACAGAATATTGATGAGAGACCTGACACACTAGGTGGGAAATCCAGGTCCTCTTACTGTCCACCAGTGTTCCCAGGCACTGACTTCTCTGTGCTGGGTATGTCCAAAGATGCCCTGACCACTCACTCTCACCTCATCTTTCCATCCTCCAGGCTGCAGCTCCTTGCTCAGGAACAGCTAAGGGAGGGAAAGCAGGGAAAGCGGGACCCGTGAGCCCCTGGTCCCTGGAAGGGACCTCAGGAATTTCCCTGTGAGACTGTCTCCAGAGGGAAATGGATGCTCCTGGCTCAGGCCACAACTCTAGTCCTGGGTGGGCCTTGTGCAGTGACAGGATCCACTTCCTGCAGGGACACTGTCTCAAGCCCAGAGCTCACGCCATGTGAGATTGTGTGACCTTGGGTCCAACCCAAAGACCAGGAAGCTTCCCATGATTTGTCCTGCCCTTTACATGTTTACATGAAGCAATGATGAAAAAAAATATGGTGGCCAATTTCTGCTCTCTTGTGGGATGAGGGTGTCACAGGGATGAAAAAATAGCCTGTGTCAATACAGGAATCTTCAACAGCTGGTTTTTGGTTAACAAGTCAACTCCCAGGTAGATAGGGATACAGAAACCTCAGAATAAGAGAGTTTCCCAATGTGATGCCATGCCAAGCAGGGACCAGAGTGCGGTGTGGGACAGACAGGGGACCTGAGGCAGGAAGAGGTGGGTAATGAGGCTACAGGAGCACTGATCACTGAATCATGGGTTGTCTGCACGCTCAGAGGGCCCACCTCACCCCATAGCCAGGCTCCTGCAAGGCCCCGAGGCAGCCCAGCACAGACCCCAGGCACAGAGGTTTCAGACAGTCATAGGGTCAAATCCCAGGAATTTGATTATTGAAGCCAGACCTTGGAAACCAAGGCTGATTTTCTGACCATAAAGCTCCATGGAAGAAGCCAGGGGCTCCTGGATTCCTCCAGAGTCACCTATTCTGACTGTGTAATATTCACTATTACACAAGTGAGTAATCCAGTCAGAGACCCATGGAGGAAATATATTTGCATAAAGACCCATGAAGGAAATATATTTCCATAAGTACTAAAAATCACTGCCCCATTGACCTGGAGGGAATAAGAGAAACCTGGGTGAGGTTTCCCTGTTGCGGGGTCTCTGGAGGCAGAGCTCTGGGCATCTCCACCATGGCCTGGACGCTTTTCCTGACCCCATCATCACTCTCTGCATAGGTGTGCCCCCAAGGCCCTGCACACAAGCTCAGCCTTCATGGGACCTGAGCTGGGCCTGTCCCAAACTCTGAGCTCAGCACCAACACTGACTCAGTATTGGATCCCTAGGAATGAGACCCTGGACCTCACACCAACCCCTCCTCTCCTGTCTCCGTGGCCTCCAGTAGGCCGACTCAGCCACCCTATGTGTTGGTGACCTAGGGTCAGATGGCTACAATCACCTGCTCTGGTGATTGTAATGGGAAAAAGATACGCATATTGGTACCAGCAGAAGCCAAGACACGCTCCTGTGCTTGTGATTAATAAAAATAATGAGCGACTCTCAGGGATCTCTGATCAGTTCTCAGCCTCTAAATCAGGAAACACGGCCACCCTGACCATCAGCGGGACTCAAGATGAGAATGAGGCTGACTACTATTGTCAGTCCTATGACAGCAGTGGTAATGCTCACAGTGACACAGGCAGAAGGGGAAGTGAGACAAAATCCACATCCCTGACTGCATTGCACTCTCCTCCAGCCCCAGAAGGACCATGGAAAAGCACTGAACAGGTCTGGCCCAGGCACCCAGGTCTGAGGTTTCCAAAGCTCCTCCCCATCTCTGCTCTCAGGCAGTCCTTCACCCATTGGGTCAGGAGACCATTTACCTGACTGCACCAGGCTACCCTGCTCTCTGGGCCTGTGTGTCAATGTGGGACAGAGGGCTTCAGTGTAGGAAAGACAGAGGGAGCCTTTTGTGTAGTGCTCTTGTTCTCTGCATTTTCCTTGTGCTATGGGCCACTCTTCACACAACAGACCAGGATTAGAGTCCAAATTTCCCAGAGAAGCTGAGCTCCTAAGGCCCTGATGCCATCAGTGAGAGCCACCTGAGTGGAAAGGATGGGTACAGTAGACAGAGGGATCACCCACATCCACTCATCTAGGCTCACACACACACCCACTACTGCCTGGAACCCCTGACAGCTCACAGGGGGCTCCTCACTGGGAAGTGTTTTTGCTTCAGAAATCTGCCTCCCCAAGTTATGTCCCTTCTCAGAGAGATTCAGTTGAAGCATCACCTCAGGCCAGCATCCCAAGGCCCTGCCTCAGGTTCAGATGTCCTGAATGGTCCCAGCTTGAGATCTCCCTGCAGGAAGGAGGCCTCATCTGATATCTCACTGTGGGCCCCTTCTCCTTCTACCCAGGCTGAGATCCCCAACTCCACCCAGATTTCCTGCACATACACTCCTCCTCCTCAGAGTCTGCTTCCAGGAAACAATGGAGGAGGGCAAACATCCCTGACAGGGTCCTCAGGGATGTGAGGAGAACACTGTGTACCCATAGAGCTGGGCTTTCTCACCCAAATCACCAATGTACTTGTCCAATCTCCAGACAGATCAGTTTGTTCCTTATATTTTTATACACTGAAAAAATATTCAGACACACTAGGTGTTCTGAGTTTTGACAAATAGTTGGAGAGTCACATCCTTCTTGATGGTGAATAAGGATAATGGGGCAGTTACCACTGCCTACAAAGCGGCCACAAGAAACGAAACCACCACAGGAGTGAGACACAGAATAGATTCTTCCTCACTTCTACCCTCCACATCCGGGCAAGAATCTCTCTTTACACCCATCCAGATACATGCACAGACAACAATTCTGTGAAATATAGCTCAGCCTGTCAACAGTGACACTTAAGACATCACAGATGATCCCTCATCCACATAAAACCCACCCACACCCCCACACACCGCAGTCTCCAAATAAAGAGAATGTTGACAGCCGTGTCTCCACCTAACGTGATAGAATATCCCGTGAACAGTTACAATCATTCTCACTCTTTTCCCACAAGAGGATAAGAGTATATCATTGTCCACTAGTGATCTTTATGTTTGTGCCAGCCATTTGATAATCTATAACTTCAATAATAAGATGTAGAGCTAACTATTGTTAGCATCTGTGATGTTAGATGATAAAGGGATGAAACAGGGGAGTAGAACAGAAACATATGATTAAAATATAACCAAACCTATTCATGTCAACATAAAGAAGAAACATTTATTACTTTTATCCTATTCGTTTCTACCACTACCCTATGGTCAATACGGAGTCTAGAATTACCTTCTTCATTTCCCACTCCATATTCCCCTTCTCTCAGCAAATACCTGATCTACTCATGATGGCCCCCATGACCAAACCTTCACTCTGGAAGATGGGTCCATTATCGGACCTGCTGAATTGGATTGTGCTGAATTGATGACTGTCATCACAGTCCCAGGTATCTTAGGGGATCTCCTGAGTCCATATACTCCTGTTTACTCCAATTGTGTTGTAGACACACTGCACTATGAAAGTCATTATGAAACACCCAGACAGTGCCCCCTACTTTGAGTCCCTGTCAGGAGGAGTCAGAGGGACCCAGAACACACTTTCCACAACCAGATCTGGGCAGTCATACTCCCACTTGCCTTTGTTTTCCTGGGAAAGTAGCCTCTCTGGGCAGTCACTTTACCTGCTGCAAATTAAGGAAGCTAATACTGGTGTGAGAAACACTTGTTTTCAAATTAAATGATACAAAATATTGATGAGTTTAATTAATTAGGGAAATGCAGTGGGGTCTCAGTGAGTTAATCTTGGTTTTGGAGTCTCCTGTCTGTCTCTGTGGGTACACAAGGAAAAGTTTTCAGCTGCTCTGTGAGCTGTATCATATGCAATTATATCCAAGTCTGAATTAGCTGATTCCCAATTCACCAAACTACAGACAGGAGAGTTCAAAGTCCTCCCACAACAAACTCCAGGAGATGTGAGTTGTAGTAGAAATTTAATTCAAAGTGACTATCCCATGAATAAACAACCATCTTATAAATAAA